>CAUYRH010055665.1:0-18456 GCA_963574655.1 Perodicticus potto
ACTGAGGGCGACACAGTGAGACTCTGTCTCAAAAAAAAAAAAAGAAAGATTAATGGAAGCAAAACAATTCATAGTTAATAAAAATGTGTGTGAGATACCATGCTTAGCTGCTATTGACCTCTTAGAAACTTCATTAATCAGGCATATAGGTATGTTTTGAGTATGCATAATTTGAGGTTAAGTTTAAATTAAGAAGTATGTAGAAAGAGTTAAGCTTTGCTTGATTAGGCCAGTGCCGGGCGTGATGTTACCAGTAATCCCTATGGTAGACTTGGGAGGCGCTTAGATACTGGAAAACTAAAGTGCTTATTCTACTCCTAGCAACTCCTTGGATTTGATGCTGCAACACGACTGCTGGGTTACGGTTAGCTCTACTGAAATATTGTATTTGTTTTCCTCCACTGCTATACTCACTGTTACTCTCTAGGCCTTTGCTTGTGTATTTCTCACTGTCTGGTGTGTTTTTCTCATTTCATTCCCCCTTTTCCCACGACGTACTCCTATTCATTCTCTACTCATGTCAGATGTCACTTCTGCCGGAAAGTCTTTTTTTGATCCTCCAAATTTGGACTAGATTCTTCTTACCAGAGTTATTTTCAAAACTGTGGCACAGGTTGACAGGGTCTACCAATCCCATCTTTAGCAAAAGGCCAGGTGGGAGAGTGATATTTCTGGAGGCGTGTTTCAAAGATATTTGTGTCCCAGTTACTTTAACTTTGATGTTTGGAATAAGCTGGAACAAACATTGACTTTCCATAACTGCCTTGGCTGAGTTGTGTTTTAGTATTATGGCCTCTACTTTACCAAAACAATTGACAAGAAACAGCCTTATAAAGGCTTTTTGTAATTACTTTAAGAATTTTTAAAGGATATTATCTGCTTCCTTCACCACTCAGTGAGACATTTTTAAACAACTCATAACTACAAAAACCTTGGCTTCCCCGAAGGAATAGATGTATTCCCTCCTTTCTGATAATGAGAATCATGCATCTTACTAAGTTTCCCTTTATTATTGGTATTTTAGTAATCTCTAGCCTTTTATTTATTTTTTTTTTTGAGACTGAGTCTCACTCTGTTGCCCTAGGCTAGAGGGCCATGGTGTCATAGCTCCCTCCCTCTCTCCCTCCCTCCTTCCTTCCTTCCTTCGTTTCTTCCTCCCCCCCACCCGTCTCCCTCCCTCCTTCCTTCCTTCCTTCGTTTCTTCCTCCCCCCCACCCGTCTCCCTCCCTCCTTCCTTCCTTTCTTTTGACACAGTCTCACACTGTCTCCCCAGCTAGAGTTCACAGAGTGCAGTGGTGTCACCATAGCTCCCTGCAACCTCAAACTCAAACTCCTGAGCTCAAGCAATCCTCCTGCCTTGGCCTCCCAGAGTGCTAGGATTACAGGTGTTTTTTTCTTTTTGTATTAATAGAAAATGTACCATAGTTTAATATAAAATTTGCTATAATTGCATTTTGAAAAGTTTTATCACATGAATATGATGAATTACAGTCAAAGGAACTGACATAAATGAGAGTTATCAAATGTCATATGTCAAAGAGATGCTACCCACAGATCACATAAAGACGTGATCATTCTCATTCTGTTACAGTCACATCTGACTCCATATACTGTTGTACTGGGTTTCACTGAGTTGACCATTAACTTGGAAAGATACTGACAAAATAAACTGTATTTGCAACATTTATGAGAAAAAAACTGATGCAATATATTTCCACAGTTGATAAGCTTTCATGATATTGCAATGCAAAGGGAAAATGTAAAAAAGAATGATAAATAAAACAGGAATAAGTGAAAATTGTTAATTTTTTCAACTTATTTTTTTTCAAATCATGAATGTATTTTATCCAGAATGGATTTACTTATTTTTATATGATAGCTAAATATATCATTGAGTCTGGGGAAAATATTAGATGAATGAATTCTGTTTTTAGAAAAATGCCTACAACGTGGCCCACCAAGGCATTCTGAAGCTGTCATTCTGATGTTTTATCATCCTCTACTGGTGAGTGAGCCAAACTACATGTAGCCTTTTTTTCCCCCCACCAAAGGTATCTTTTCTAAAGGCTAAAAAAATGCATTTTTGAACATACGCTAAATCTATGAAATTTGTTTATGAAAAACACTGAAAGTAAGGCAGACAGAAAATGATCTGTTTATGTTTCTGTGAGCTCCTCAGTAGAAATTAAAGACTTTTAATTTTATCTTCATATCTCTAGCAGCCAGAATGCTGTTTAGCATACTATATATGTAGCCAATAAATGCTGGATAAATGAAATGTTGAGGCAATTTGTGAAATGTGAAATTACCACTGGTTTCATTTATCATTTTTTTTTTTGAGACAGAGTCTCACTATGTCTCTTTTGGTAGAGTGCCGTGGTGTCAGAGCTCACAGCAACCTCAAACTCTTGGGCTTAAGCGATTCTCTTGCCTCAGCCTCCCAAGTAGCTGGAACTACAGGTGCCTGCCACAATGCCTGGCTATTTTTTGTAGTTGTCATTTTTGTTCGGCAGGCCAGGGCTGGATTAGAACCGCCCAGCTCTGGTGTATGTGTTCGGCAGTACCCGCTGAGCTACAGGTGCTAAGCCTCATTTATTATTTTTATAATTATTTATTTCATAAAAAGCATTACTATGTGGATTTATATAAATTAGCAAAACAGATATTTCTAATACCTTGATTTCATATAAAACCCTACAGTCATTCTAACTTCAATATAATTAAGAGCTTCAAACCCTATATTCTTAATAATTTTTATTGTGGTCTATATAACATAGGCATTTTTCTGGTTATCTGCTATCCTGAATAGATGTGCCTATGAATTGGGGATGCTTATTGGTTAGAATTAGGAACAGTTGTAGGGGATAGCAAATCTGAAATACCAGTGCTTAAGGTTTGAGTTTATTTGTGTCACACATAAACCTATACATTCCGAGGCTGACACGCAGTTTCTGGAGCCATCAGGATCCTGGATCCTTCTGTCTTTTGGCTGCATCATATGTAATCTGTGTGCACTAACTACTTAGTTACAGAGCCTCTTGGAGAGCAGACTAGAGTAACTGCATGTCACAGCAGAGTGGAGGTCGGTATCCCAGCAGCCCTGACACAGGTGCCGATGTAATGATACATTACAACTGTCTACGGCCAGTGTGCCCTATTCTGGGCTGCACGCCTATAAATTCATGACCACGGATTGATACTCAGAGTGCTCAAAAACCTCAGCCTGTTCCTCTCGTGACATAGTCTTCCCCTCTCCACAGCAACTATGCCATACCTTCTCCAATCTCTGCAAACTTCTGGCCCTCACATCCTGTCTTTCTAATCCTCTCTCCCTCATATCTTTACGACCTCATTTTCACCAGCGTGCTCCACTCTTGACTTAAAAAACTCAAGTCATTAGCTGGACCCCTTCATCTTTGCACCATCACATTGTGTAAACTCTTAATTGAATTTGTGCCTGTTTTTCGGTTGCCTTAGAGGAAGGATATCTACAGCTGCAGTCTGTGGAGGTGAAAGTGCAGAGAATATGGAGAATTGTATTTACTCAAGGTTACGGTTTTGTCAAATGAATAAGGGAAATGAAAGAGGCAGTAGAGAGTAAAGGGATATGGAAGGTATTGGCTAAGATGATGGATCATGGAGTCTACATGAAAGAAAAGAGAGAAATGAGAACATAATGAAGTAAAGGCTGTTATAATGGGAAACATTAATATATGTAGGTCCTGGTGGGTCCCTGTTTCTATTCCTTGCTTATTAATTAGATTATTTGTCTTTTCTCTATTGATTTATAGGATTCCTTATCTACTCTGAACACTACCTTTTATTAGTTGCAAGGCTTGTATTTTCATTTTATCTAGGGTTTTTCTTTTTCACCTTTTTAATGCTGTATTTTGATGTCAAGATGTTTTCAATTTTACCAAGTATTTATTTTATGCTTTTCTATGTCTTGTTTTTATTACTATCTTTGTACATTAAGATTACAAAAGTATTCTCCTGAATTTTCACTGTTAAGGTTTCACATTTTACATTTAGATCTTCACCTGGAATTTATTTTTATGCACAGTATGAGGTAGGGATCTATTCAATCTTTGACTCTACCTGGTCTAATTTCTGCTTTACTAATTCACCAAAAATGCTGATTCCTTTTTTGCCAAATCGAGAAAACACTTTTCAGTTCTAGTTTTTCATTCCACTCAAGGTCTCCTTTAATAAAGTAACAATAACTATGATTATGAAATGCTTTTTTTGGAGACAGGTTCTCATTCTGTTGCCTGAGCTAGTGTGCCATGGAATCATTATTGCTCCCTGAAACCTCAAACTCCTGGTATCAAGTGATTTTCCTGCCTTAGCCTCCCCAGTAGCTGGGACCACTATTCATTTTTGTTCTTGCTGTGTTCTCAGGGTGTCTTGAATTTCTGGCCTCAACAGTTCTGCCTTGGCTTCCCAAAGTGCTGGGATTACAGACATGAGCCACAGAATTCAGCTGATTTTTTAAATACTTTTTATGTGTCAGGCCATGTGTTAAGTATTTTTCTACTTAATATTCATAACACATTGTTTAAATAGAACTGATACTGATGAGAAAACTGAAGCCTAGAGAATTTATGTAACTTGTCTAAGATTATTCAAGTATAAGAAACTTCAATTTGAGCCTGAGCTCAAATATACTATGACTCTTTCGCCACAATCTGATGTCTACATTTTAAAGTTTTTCAGAGCTTGAACTACAGCCTTTTTCTTCCCCTATGATGCAGGACATGGCGGCCCTAAGACCTGCCGCTTTGGCCCTGGCGGTGCTGATGCTGTGGCAGATGGAGGAACCAGCTTGCTGGAAGGGAGGAACCTGTGGGGGAGACACTGGCGCCTTGCTGTCTCCTTCCGGAGCTCTTCTGCCTAGACCATTTCATGGATGGCGCCTTGCTATCTCCTCCTCCTGCACTTCTGACTGGCCAATGTCATGTCAGTTTCCAGGGCCTGAGTCTTCATTGGACAGCTGGCTGTAACTGAGGAAGACCCATGCCCTAAGAGTTCCGGCAAATAACCCCCTGGGACTACATAAACCCCTGACCAGAGAGCTCAAACACAGACCTTGGCAGGACCTCGAAGAGGGAGCAGGAGAGCTTGTTCCCCTCCTGGGTCCTCTCTGCCAGGAGGTTTGGTTCTTGTAGTTGTAATTCTGTTTCTGTAAATAAATCCTGACTTACCGCTACTCCTGTGGTCCCTAAATTCCTTCTTCGAATCCTGGAGACCAAGAACCTAAAACTCAGGTATCACCTACACTCCCAAAGTGATCTTCTTCTCTTCTATAGCTTTAAAAGCTGTCTGTGTTGGCTGAACACGGTTGCTCATGCCTGTAATCCCAGCACTTGGGAGGCCAAGGTGGGTGGATTGTCGGAGCTCACAGGTTCAAGACCAGCCTGAGCCAGAGTGAACCCTTGTCTCTGAAAATAGCCAGGCATTGTGGCGTATTCCTGTAATCCCAGCTACTTGGGAGGCTGATGCAAGAGAATTGCTTGAGCTCGTGGGTTTGAGGTTGCTGTGAACTGTGACGCCACCGCACTCTATGGAGGGAAAGGAAGTGAGACTCTGTCTCCAAAAAAAAAAGGAAAGAAAAAAAGCAATCTATGTACTAATGACTTACAAATTCATAATATACAGTAGAACCTCTATAGTTGATCACTTCTCCAGGTTAACCACTTCCTTTAATTGACTTAATTTTCATAGACTGGACATACACCACATGTACATATCAGAGCAGTGGGCCTAGTTCCTTATGTTGACCACCTCTGTATGTTGACCAATTTGTTATAGTCCCTGGGGGGGTCAACTTACAGAAGTTCTACTAATTTCCAGCCCAGACCTCTTTCTTAAGCTATGCATGAAATTCTGCCACTTGTATGAGTCACAGGCATCTCAAACTTAACATGTACAAAACTGAACTCTGATCTTATCCTCAATCTCCTCCATCTCAGAGACTGGCAACTCCATCTACATAATGTTTTCTGCCAGAAATTTGAAAGTTATTTTTGGTACCATTCTTTCCCTTCATTAAAAAGTTCTACCTTTAGAGTATTTTCTAGGAATGGGGGCACACATCTGTAGTCAGTCTCAGCCACTCAGGAGACTGAGGCAGGAGAACAGCTTGAGCCCAAGAGCTTCAGACTGCAGTGGAGTTTCAGACTCCACTTCTACCTTTAAAGTATTTCATGATCTATCTGCTACTCTCTCTCACAACTGCCACCATTCTAGCACAGGCTGACCACTCCAAAAATCTAATTCAGTGATTTTTAACCAGTATACTGTGGCACACCGGTGTGCCAGGAGAGGACCTTAGGTGTGCCATGAAAATTTTTAAAGATCATTAATTAAATTATTTTCAAAAGAAGTTCAAAGCACAGCAAATAACTTCTTTTTTCTTACTCTTTTTGATCAATATAATTTAAGTGTGCTGAGGAAATTTAACTATAGGTTCAAGTGTGCTGAGTGATAAAAAATGTTGGAATACACTGAAGTAGGTCAATATATAGCACATTCCTAGAATGCTCCTTTGCGCCCCTCTCAGTCAATAAACACTCCCACCCCAAGGTAATTATTATTCTGACCTTCATCATCATTGATTAGTTTACATAGTCTTGAAAACTACGTACTCTCTAGGAGAGTCATCTATTTTGGTGCACGCTGTCTTTTTCTTTGCTGTTCAGTATTTCATTACATGAATACTACATTTTATTTGTCTGTTGTACTGTTGATGGACAACTGGGTTGTTTCCAATTTGAAGCCATTAGCTTTATTTTTAGAGAGAAAGGGTCTTGCATTGTTGTCCAGGCTGGTATGTGGTAGTGTAATCATAGCTCACTGTAGTCTGAAACTCTTGGGCTCAAGCTGTTCTCCTGCCTCAGTCTCCTGAGTGGCTGAGACTGACTACAGGTGTGTGCCCCCATTCCTAGCAAATTTTTCTTATTTTTTTGTAGAGATAGGGTCTTCCTATGCTGCCTTGGTTTGTCTGAAACTCCTTGCCCCAAATGATCCTCCCACTTCAGTCTGCCGGATGCTGGGATTATAGGCATGAGGCCACTCTTTCAACTTAGATATGCTGATGATGGTACAATAAAATCTCATTGTGGCTGTCATTTGTCATTAGTTATGATGGCTAATACTATTTAGCAACTTTTTATATGCCTATTTGCCATTTTAATATCCTTTTTAATAAAGTGCCTGAGAAATATTTTGTTCATTAAAAAAATTAGAATGCCTTTACTTTTTCTTTCTGATTTGTAGGACTTCTTAATCTGTTCTAGGTAAGAGGTCTTTTTCAAATTTGTCTATTGCAAACATCTTCTCCAAGTCTGTGGCTTGAATTTTTACTCTTTTAATGGTATCTTTTTATGAATAGATTTTCATAATTTTAATAAAGTCCAAATCTTTTCTTTTGGTCTTCTATTTAAAAAACTGCCTACACCAAGATCATAAAAATTTTCAATTTTCTTGCAGAAAATTTATTGTCTCTTCTCTTAATATTTTGATCTTCAACCCATTTGGGATATTTTGTGCCTATTTATTGTTTGGGATAGGGGTCAAAATCATTTTTTTCCTATATAGATATCTATCAACCCAGCACAATTCATTGAAAATCTCCATTCTTTCCCCAATTGAATTGTGGTAGACCAGGTTACTCTATAAGCATGGGCCTATTTCAGAATTCTCCACTCTGTTCTGTTGGACTATTCATTAACCCTATCAGTAGTCAATTGTTTTAATTACTGTAGGTTTATAAGAAGTCTTCACATCAGATATTATAAGTTCTGCAATGTTATTATTTAAAATTATCTTGACAATTATTGGTTCCTTACATTTTTATATAAATTTTATTAATTAATTATTATTATTATTTTTTAAATTATAGCTGTGTACATTAATGCAATCATGGGGTACAATGTGCTGGTGTTACATACAATTTGAAATATTTTCATCCAACTGGTTAACATAGCCTTCATGGCATTTTCTTAGTTATTGTGTTAAGACATTTATATTCTACATTTAGTAAGTTTCTTTTTTTTTTTTTTAAATATGGAACGCTTCACGAATTTGCGTGTCATCCTTGCGCAGGGGCCATGCTAATCTTCTCTGTATCGTTCCAGTTTTAGTATATGTGCTGCCCAAGCAAGCACACATTTAGTAAGTTTCACCTGTACGCTTCTAGGATGCACCTTAGGTGTGGTCCCACCAATTACCCTCCCTTCACCCATCCACTCCCTTCCCATCCTTCCTCTATCCCCTTTCCCCATTTTCTTGTGCTATCATTGGGTTATAACTTTCTGAAAGCTATAAATTAGTTTCATAGTAGGGCTGAGTAAATTGGATACTTTTTCTTCCGTTCTTGGGATACTTTGCTAAGAAGAATATGTTCCAACTCCATCCATATAAACATGAAAGAGGTAAAGTCTCCCTCTTTCTTTAAGGCTGCATAATATTCCATGGTGTACATGTACCACAATTTATTAGTCCATTCATGGGTCGATGGGCACTTGGGCTTCTTCCATGACTATTGTAATTTTTTTTGAGACAGAGTCTCAAGCTGTCTGCCCTAGAGTGCAGTGGTGTCACAGCTCATAGCAACCTCAAACTCTTGGGCTTAAGCAAGTCTCTTGCCTCAGCCTCCCAAGTAGCTGGGACTACAGGTGTCCGTCACAACACCCAGCAATTTTTTTTTTGTAGCAGTCATTGTTGTTTAGCAGGGCTGGGTTCAAACCCGCCAGCTCTGGTGTATGTGGCTGGTGCCCTAGCCGCTTGAGCTACAGGTGCCGAGCTTATATAAATTTTAAAATCATCTTGTCAATTCCCTTAAAAAAGATACTCTGAGAGTTTGAAACTGGTTTGAATCAACTTGGGGACCTCTACATCTTAAAAATCATCATGAACATGATCGTTCCCTCCGTTTTGTTAGGTCTTACTTAGTTTTGCCTAGTAATGTTTTATAATTTGCAGTGCAGAGGTAGAGGAATACATCTTTTATTAGATTTTTGTATTAGATTATTGAGTTCCTAGGTATTTGACATTTTGGCTATTTGTATAATTGGAATTTTATACAAAATTCATTTTCTATGTTTTTTTTTGACAGCTTTTAGAAATACAGTTGATTCTAGAACATCAATCTTGTATCTAGCAATTTTGCTACACATATATATATTAATTGTAATAGGAATAGTTTATCTGGTTTAGCTATAAAATTTTGGGGGGATATTATATGTATACAATGATGCCTTCTGTGAATAATGGCATCTATATGTGTATATAATCTCAACCTTTTTTCCTTTTTTAGTGTGCAAATTTGAAGTTTTGAATTTCCCTGTAAATATTGCTTTACCTACATGCTATAAATTTTGACATATAATATTTTCATTATTACTCATTTTGAAATATTCTCTAGTTTCCATTGTGACTTATTTTTGAACCGTTTGGTTTTTGTAAAAATGTATTTTAAAATTTACGAACATTTGATGATTTTATAATTATCTTTCTTCCACTGAATTTTTATTTTAATTGTGCTGTGGTCAGAGAATGTGCTCCGTACAATTTCAGTTCTTTGAAATTGATTGAGACTTGTTTCACTGGGCTAGAATATGGTCTATTTTGGTAAATGTTCCTTGTACACTCCAAAAGAAAGTGATTTTCAAATTGTATTGTATTCAGTGTTCTATAAGATCATTTAGTTAAATATGTTACTCAAATGTTTTATAACTTTACTAGTTTTTTTGTCTGCTTTTCCTATTGGCTACTGAAACTGACAGGTTTAAATCTCTGACCATGCTTGTGGATTTCTCTATACCTCCTTTAATTTTGTCAACTTTAGCTTTATATATTTTGAAGCTGTATTATTATGTGTATACAAATTTAGGATTAACTCACAATATTTTTTGCCTTTAAAAGACAAAAATACTTTGTCTAATATTAGTATAGTTACAATAGCTTTTTTGGATTAGTGTTTGCTTGGTATAGTTTTAAAAATCCTGTTGCTTTCAGATTTTCTCTGTCCTTATAATTAGTGTGTTGAAAAGCATACTATCAAATCTTTTAAAAATTGCAGTGTTATTTTATAAAATCTTTTATTTAGTGTTAGGACATTTATATTTGGAATTATTATAACTGCTGGGTTTAAGTAGAGACCTTATGTTATCTGGATGCTTATTTTGTATTGATTATACTTGTTCTTTTCCTTTCTTTCTTTTTTTGGCTTTCTTTCGAATTAATCAGGCATGTTCATTATTTAATTATTTCTCTTTTATTAGTTTTTTGGTTATATATTCTTTTTGAGACAGAATCTCATGTTATTGCCCTGGATAGAAGGTGAACGCCATGGCATCGTAGCTCACAGCAACCTCAAAGTCTGAGGTTCAAGCAATCTGCTTGCCTCCACCTTCTGAGCAGATGGGAAAACAGGGCCACAATACCCAGCTATTTTTAGAGAGGGTGTCTAGCTCTTGTTCAGGCTGGTCTTGAACTCCTGAACTCAAGCAATCCACCTGCCTTGGCCTCCCAGAGTGCTAGGATTACAGACGTGAGCCATTGCACCCATCTATATTCTTTTAATTTTTTTATGGTTACTCTCCAGATTATAATTGGAGTCCTTTGTTAATTACAGCTGCTTTGGTATGGTACTGCGTTTTACCTATTTTTTTTTCTTTAATATGCTTTCAAGATTTTCATTTTATCTCTGGTTTTCAGCAGTTTGACTCTGATGTGCCTAAAATGTAGTTGGCTTTCTGTTTAGTCTTAGGTTTTTTTTTTTTGAGACAGAGTCTCACTTTTGCTGTTCTGGGTGGAGTGCTATGGTGTCATAGCTCACAGCAAGCTCATACTCTTGGGCTCGAGTGATTCTCTTGCCTCAGCCTCCGAAGAGCTGGGACTACAGTAACCTGGCACAATGTCCTGCTATATTTTTTTTTAAGGAGACGGGGTCTCACTCTTGCTCCAGTTGGTTTCCAACTCCTGAGCTCAAGCAATCTGCCGGCCTCGGCCTCCCAGAATGCTGGGATTACAGGTGTGAGTCACTGCGCCTGGCCTCTTCTGATGTTGTAAAATTTATGATTTGATTTTTTTTTTCAATTTTGGGAAAAGTTCCATATCAAATTTCTTCAAATATTGTTCTATCCTATTCTCTCTCTTTTCTCCTTATGGTGCATATAGGTATGCTAGATCTTTTCCACATGTCGCATATATCTGCTGTGTTCTTTTCTGTATTTCTGTTCTTTTTTTCCTCTTTGTGTTTTAGTTTGGATGTTTTTTCTTGCTGAACATATCCTCCAGAGTTCACTAATCCTGTGTTTCATTGTATATAATGTGCTATTAAATTCACACATGAAGTCTTTTTAAAAAAATTTTTTTTATTAAATCATAGTTGTGTACATTAATGCACTCATGGTGTACGATGTGCTAGTTTTTTATACAATCTGAAATATTTTCATCAAACTGATTAACACAGCATTCATGGCATTTTCTTAGTTATTGTGTTAAGACCTTGATATTCTGCACTGAGTAAGTTTCACCTGTACCCTTCTAAGATGTAGGTGTGGTCTTGTAGGTGTAGGTGTGGTCCCATCACACACATGGAGTCTTAATATTAGCATTTTTAAATTTTAGACTTTCTATTTGATTCTTAGATTCCAAGTGTCTTGTGAAAGTCTCTATCTTTCCTTCTAATATATTGAAAATATTAATCCTGTTATTTATTTATTTATTTATTTATTTTTTAAATCCTATTTTTTAACATGCTTCATTATGTTTGCTTCAATAATGGGCATTTTTATGAAAAGTTGTGTACTCTGTGTGATGTTTTCTCTAAACAGAGTTAAGCTTCCAGTAAGTACCTACCATGTAGACAGAGCACTAAAAACCTCTGTAGGTTGGTTTTAGACTTTGTTAGGGGTGATCTACTTCATCTTTGCCTTTTCTCTGTGGTTCTTACTCAGAGATAGCAACCCTTATTAGGTATTACATGAACGCCTAGAGTAATTAACAAGGCCCTGCCCCATATTGAACTTGAACTATAATTTCTGTCTACTTAAAACTTGCCTGCCACTGCTAAAATCTCTCCCTGGGTGTTAAGCTTTTTGGCTGCTTTTTTTTTTTTTTTTCTGCTGGGTTTCTTGGATTCTTATCTGGTGCAACATTAGACTTGGCAGTGTCTCAGCACAGATTTTTTTTTTTTTTTTTTTTGGCTTTTCAAACAAGTATGTAGGCTCTCTTGTTTAATAGCAGTTAAAAGAGGAAAATGTATAAGAGGAATAAACATGCTCTTTCCACAGAGGAACTTTCCCCTAACCATGCAGGACCATCTGCATCAGTAGCTTTACTAGTAAGTTTCAGAGAAAAAGTTCCCTTTTGAGTTAAAAATGGACTTTACTAAATTTTTTCTATAAATGTGCAACTATTTGTGCAAAATAAAAAGGCCATTTCCAACAAATTAGTGAAGAGTAATTCCAAATGCAGGCAAAAAAAAAGAAAAAAAGAAAAGAAGAAGAAGCAATTGAAATAGTCAGTAGAAGAGTTCTAGGAACAGGGAGGTTAAAGCGTGTGTGTGGATTTCTGTAGCAGGCCCAAGGGAGCGTGCTCAGAGGCCTGATGAGGAAGGTTATGGCGAATGTCAATCCTGGGGGATAAAAGACCCTGGGTCTTGGACTTGCTAAGTAAGCACTTGTCAAATGTACAGTAAAGCTAGCCTGACTTTGAGATTGTTAGGCCTGGTATGTGATAAGAACACTGGACAATGTGTCCTAGAAACTGTACAATCCCTTTGCCAATAGGGCCTCTCTGCTGGTTTTAATGTTCAGGTCCTGTTCTTCTTTAGCTTCAATAGCTGCATTTATAGTCTGCTCAAAGAGGTTTTCCTATGAATGTTAAAACAAGGTAACTTGTTACATCACTATCCAAACTTACTAGGATTCCAAATCGGACTTTTCCTTCAGGAACATAGACCTGGTTTCCCCAGGAACTTGGCCAAAAGTTCATACTGACCAGAAGACAGGAAGGCTTCCAGCCACTCATGTTCTTTCCCTGTTATTGAGACCCTCCAGGGTACTTACTTCTACATCTCCGGGCATTTGAGGCTAGACCTGAGGAGTCCGAGGGCACACATAGTTTGTACAAGTCCTCTCAACAGCCCAGCTACAGGCCTACAGACAAAACTGAAAACATTCCACTTCTCCAATTCAAAAAACTTTGACATTGCTGTTCCCTATTTTTACCTTCCCCAGCCCACCAAGAGTATGTCTCTATATACAACTCAGTAGCTGCATGTTGCTTTTGTTAAGAAAGAGTGAAAGCAGACTGAGAAAGAAGAGGAGGTACATCAAAGGGGCCATCCTTATAAGCCTGGAGCTTGAATAAGCTTTTTCTTTCATGGGATTTCTGTGTTGAAGGTGAAGAGTAACCCCTACTCCTCCAACCTGTTCACCTTTTCCTTTCTGTAGTTCCTCCAGGGTAGAGGTCTGAGACCAGACCAGCTATGATGACCTCTAAAAAGTGGCATGCTTACACTTCTCTCCATTCCCACTTCACAGTCTCTGCATTCAAAGCTGAAGAAATCTTGCTGCAAACTGGGTACCAGTGAAGGAGGGTATTTTGGGTTCTTCAGATTATAGTAACCATTAAGTCTTCAAAAAGGACCAGGGCTTAGAGACGCCACCTTGGCCCCTGCCTTCCCATGACTCATCAAACTCTGTGAGGCAGTGCTCATCCCTGACCCTCATCCTAAAATTCCTAGCTCTTAAGTTGAGCCCTAGGGGTGTTCTTCAGAGCTCACAGGCAGCCTGGTCTTCCTAGCTTTGAGGAAGGCTACATGTTTGTATGTTCCTTCTCTTACCCATGATTTTTCTGATGTGATAGGACATGGTAAGGGTAAGGGTAAGGGTGGGGAACAAAAAAATGAAGGACTTCCCTTCCCAGAAGCAACTCAGTAGGTGACAAAGATAGTGAAGAATTCTGTTTGATGAGTCTCTTCCTCCCACTAATCCAAGCTGGAAATGCCTATGTGGCTTCTTTGTCATTGTTTGGTGATGCATGGTTACATTCTTGCCAGTAGCCAAAGTTGCATCTTCCTAAAGTGTCTTAAAGTGCAGTGTCCTCTTATCTCATAGAAAATTCCTTGCATTGAGTCTGGAGCCCATCTGGGACAATGGAGGCAAACTAAGCTGATTTGGGGGTTTGGGTCAGCACAGAGATTTTTGAGCATGCTTCACTATTAGTAACTCTAGTTCAGAATTTTGTTCCTCATATTTCAGGCACTTTGGTATTCTTCAAGTCCTGCTCCTGTCTCCTCAGCTCAATAACACTTTGCTTTTCTCTTTGAAATAGTTACGATCTGGCCAGTAACTTGGATTCTGTTCTCCCAGGCTGAAAAATGTCAAATGCTTAAGGAAAAAAGTAGGGTGAAGACATTGCTTTCCTCAGGTACTTTTCTTCTCTCTCCTACTCTTGCTTGCATTGTCTGCTCTCCTATGACTTGAAACAGTCACTTTATGTATTTTGTTCACTTTTTTTTTTAACAGGCGAAGTCTCATGAGGTTGTCCAGGCTGACCTTGAACTCCTGGGTTGGAAGAATCTACTTGGTTCAGCCTCCTTCCTAAGTTGGTGAGATTATACGTGTGGACCACCACACCTTTGTTCAACTTTTAATAGTTATTTTTATTTTGAGGGTTTGTCTAACACAAACTACTCTGCCATAACCACAACTAAAAAGCATCCTTTTTAGTTCTTTTTGTTCTTTTTTGACATGGCAACATTAATTTCTGAGCTTTTTTGTGTTTTCTGGGAAAAGATGTTTTGTGATCATTTATATTTTCCTTGCCCTCAAAACTGCAGTCAACTATTTTTTCTTTAAGTTGAGTATGACATTGCAAAATTAATATTCAACTATTAGGATCATCAGCGGATATTAAAACCATTAAGTTAAAGAGAGCTAGGGAATAGTACAATCACATAATGCCAAAGTATCATCCTTCAGATTTCTTGCTGATTGCAAAGATGAAAGAATACCTTTATGGTGGAGAGACTGGGTAGTCTTCAACTCGACTGATTAAACTTAGCATTGATGATAGTAACTTTTAAAAAATACTAGAAAACTTAATGTAATTCATGTTGGGGGAGGGAAGGGCAAAGCAGAGGAGGGGGTATTGGTGTGTTTCCACCTAATGGGAGTAATGTAAGGGTGTATGGCACACCTCCTGGGTGTGGGACACAACTACAAAAGGGACCTCACCTAACATATGGAAACATTGTATTCTAGTCATTTGTACCCTCATATTAATCTGAAATTAAAAAACAAAAGCTGACATTTGTGTGATTCCTGGTGTTGTGTAATATGAATTGCATAGCATTCTTCTGTGAAGTATTTTTACCAAAAAGTTTTTTTGGCATCTGACCATGCATTTACACCTATAGGTAATACAGGAGATGAAGGAATGAGTTCCAGGATACCATTAAGTAACAATCAGGCTCTGTGCCTGTATCTCAGTGGTTAGGACACCAGTCACATACACCAGGGATGGCAGGTTCAACCCAGCCTCAGCCTACTAAACAACAATGACAACAACAACAACAACAAAATAGCCAGGTGTTGTGGTGGGCGCCTGTAGTCCCAGCTAGTAGGGAGGCTGAAGCAATTGCTTAAGCCTAAGAGTTTGAGGTTGTGATGAGCTGCGATGCCATGACACTCTACCAAGGGCAACATAGTGAGACTCTGACATTATGAGACTCTCAAAAAAAAACAACAACAACAACAACAACAACAACAACAATCAGACAAACCTAGAATGTGGGATATTATGTAAGACAATTGGCCTCGACTCTTCAAAAAGTCATTGTGGTCGAAAAAGTGGTGATGCTAATGGTGGGGATGGCCAGGTACTAGTCTAGATTAAGAGAATAAATGAACACAATAATCAAGTACAATGGGTGGATTGTGTTAGGATATTAGTTTGAAAAACATCTATAAATGGCATTTTGGGGACAAGTAGGAAAATTTGGATATGGAATGGATATCTATGGTATAGAGATTTTTATTTTCTTTCTTCTTTAAGAGACAGTCTCACTATGTTGCCTAGGCTAGCTTTGGACTCTAGGGCTCAAGTGATCCTCCCAACTCAGTCTCCCAACTAATAGAGAATTATTTTCAATTATGTAATTGTGGGAGTATGGTTATGTAGGCTAATGTCCTTGTTTTAGAAGATGTCTGAGTGTTTAAGGGTGAAGTGTCATGTCTATAACTTTCAAATTAGCCCAGACACACATGCCTACAAGAACATTTATGTCTGTATAGGTAGGAGAGGGAAAGGCAAAACATTAAGTATGGCAAAATGCCACATTTTTAATCTAGGTGGTGATTATACTAATGTTCATTGTGCTATTTTTTCTGTAGTTTACAATTTTCACAATAAGTTGGGGGAAAGCCAATGGGGAAGTAGGTTCAACATTAGAAAAAAGTGAGCATGTTCCTATTCCATTATAAAATTATAGAAATCAAAGGGGATGTTAGTATCTGATTTTTTTTAAAAAAGACACAAAAAGCACATAAGAAAGTCTGTGGCAAGAAAGTATTTTCTAAATTTTCAAGTTTTCTCTAGATTTTAGAGGACTTATTTAATTTTGAGGGAGTGTGGGAGGAGGTATAGGCTGTTTAGACTAAATAGTGGAAGGCATACTTTTCATTTCTCTACTGATTCTTACTCAATTTTGAGAAAGTAATATAATAATTAGAGAGAAAAATCCTAGCTAAAGTGTTTGAGAATTTAACGTTGCCAGGTACTTGCAATGTGCTAGATGCATGAGTGAGCTAAAAGAAACTTGTCCCTACTCTCACAGAATTAATATTTAAGTCAGTAGGAAAAATAGATATTAATTAAGGATTTACAAAAGTGTTATAAACTGTGATTAGAGGTACAAAGAAAATGTAGAGTTCTCTAAAGGTTGTAATGGGGTCCTTTAAGGCAGTTCTGGAAAGACTTTCCTGGGGAAGTGTTCCTTGAACTGACAGCTGAAGGCTGAGGGGAGTTACATAGGCAAAGAGCAGGGAATGACTTTCACGCAAAGGGAATGGCACAGTCCAACTAGTCTCAAGACTTGAGAAACTGAAAAGTGGCTTGTGTGGCTGGAATGCAGAAAGCAAGGGAGTGGTGCAGCGGAGGTAGGAGTAGGAAACAAAAGCCAAATCATGCTGTCTTTATACACAATGGGAAATTACTGAAGCTGGAGAGTTACATGATAAGATTTGCATTATTAAAGGTTCATCCTGATCGTGGTGTGGAAAGAAAACTAGAAGAGTGGGAAAAGCCCATTCTAACAGTTTAGGCAAGAGAGGAAGGTGGTTGGAGACCACCTGATTTGGGCCGTCTGCCTTTTTGCAGCGGCCCCTGTGTGCAGGAGTAAATAAAATCACCTCTGATTTGTACCCAAAGTGGGGGTCCGTATTTTTTATGGGTGGCCTCAGTCACAACATTTCTGGAGGCCCCAGTGAGATTTTGCTACCCCAGCGAGATTTGCCACCCCTTGGACTCCCCCCATGCCCACCACTGACGGCTTTAGGGGAAGACCTCAGAGAAGTTCCTCCACCCCTGAGCTCAGTGTGGGGTCTGGGCATAGGTCCTCAAAACTTTCCAAATTAGTGATTAATCAGTAACACCCAGGTAAGTTTGTCTGGTCTCTAGAGAGTCTGTGGGGGGAAACCAGACTGGCTGGACGCAGCCATACAGTCAGTTCCCCAGGCGGGGGAAGATGTTTCCCCATCTCTGGTGGGACTTAGGTCCCAGGTCCTGTGTCCTGTGTCTTGGGGGCTCACAGGGGGGATTTTGGTGGGACTTAGGTCCCAGGTCTTTGGTCTCTCTCTCTTTTGGTTTTTCCTTTCAGAACTCACAAAAGATGAGTCTTTGTTTCGTCTAGTCTTTCTTCTCTAGACTCACAGAGTGTGGGTCTGTTGGTCTGTCTTTTTGACCCACAAGGTGTGAGTCTGCTGTGGTTTCTTCTCTTTAGGACTCACAGAGTGTGAGTCTGCAGGTCCTTTCTACAGCAGTGAGATTGGGTGAAACCTGTCAGTCTCTCTCGTACCCGGTCTGTCTAAACTCATAGAGTGTGAGGCTATTGGTTTCTCTTCTTTGGACGTTTCTCTGTCCCTTTAGATTTGTCTGAACTGTCTGCTTTTACTTGTCCCTTCTCCAGTTTGTCAGGTTTTTCCTTTTAGAACTCACAGAGGGTGGATCTTCGGTTTATTTAACTGGTGTGTATGAGTTGTTTGTCAAACTTGTGCTTGCTGTTTCCAAAAGTTTGTCAAAATTCCTTTCAAAGATTGGTCAATTCCAAGTTTAAATGTCACCCTCTCCTTCTGGCAATTAAAGAGTTACTACTGCTAAAAAACTGTGGTTGCTATGTTACAAATAGTCTTAAAACAAAGTGCTGGCATTCAGCAAAAA
>CAUYRH010055666.1:0-16257 GCA_963574655.1 Perodicticus potto
CATAAAGTTTCTGGTAGTATTCAGAGATAATCTCTTCTATTCCTGTGGCGTCAGTTGTTATTTCCCCTTTATCATTTCTGATTGAGGTTACTAGAGATTTTACTTTTTTATTTCTAGTTAGTCTGGCCAAAGGCTTATCTATTTTTTTTTTTTTGATTTTTCTGTTTGTTTATTTATTTATTTATTTATTTGCAGTTTTTGGCCGGGGCCGGGTTTGAACCCACCACCTCCAGCATATGGGGCCAGCGCCCTACGCCTTTGAGCCACAGGTGCCGCCCAAAAGGCTTATCTATTTTATTTATTTTTTCCAAATGTCTATGTCTCTATTTTTGTGTCATACCATGCTGTCTTGACCTTTATGGCCTTGTAATACAGCCTAAAATCTGGTATGGTGATACCCCCGGCTTTGTTTTTATTGCTAAGAACTGCCTTAGCTATAGCATGTGAACTTCTTATGAATACAGTATAGATCTCCACTGCTATCAGTCTTATCCACCCTCCTCTATACATGTGGGATGTTTCAGGATCCACTGGTCTTTGAAGATGTGGCTGTGAACTTTACTCTGGAGGAGTGGGCTTTACTGGATCCTTCCCAAAAGAATCTGTACCGAGATGTGATGGAAGAAACCTTCAGGAATCTGGCTTCCATAGGTAAGGATGGCAACACTCTCTCACCTAGTGAATTAGAGAACAAGCGCATCTTGCTCATCAGGGCTGTTCTGTGATTTTGCACATGGAAAGGTAATACTTTGGTTCATAAATCAGGCATGGCCACAGTGTATTGGGAACACAGAATGTACTAGTTTTCTATGATTTTGTGCTAATCAATATGATTTTTCTGGGTTTACATTTTAGGAGAAAAATGGGAAGATGAGAACATTGACGATCAGTACAGAAATCCCAGGAGAAATCAAAGGTAATTTGCATTCACAAAAGAAAGCAAATTTCCATAAGTGAATTTTAGAGGGTCAGATATTTATTTATTTTTTGAGATGGAGTTTCACTCTGTTACACTGGGGTAGAGTGCCATAGTGTCATCATAGCTCACAGCAACCTCAAACTCTTGGGCTCAAGTGATCCTCTTGCCCCACCCTCCGAGTTTAGCTGGGACCACAGGCACCCGTCACAATGCCCAGCTAATTTTTTCTATTTTTAGTAGAGACAGGGTCTCACTGTTACTCATGCTGGTCTTGAGCTCCAGTGATCCACTTGCCTTGGCCTCCCAGAGTGCTAGGATTATAGGTGTGAGCCACTGCACCAGGCCTAAAAGGACAGATATTTATAAAAACAAGAAAACAAAACAGATAAGCCTAGCTTCACATTTATTTTTTATTGAAAAATTTTCTCAGAAATGTAAAGTTACGTGAGACACACATGTTCAGTGTTTGTGAAACAGTTCAGTGGTAGACAATGCTAAGAAACCTCAAATGAATATATAAGTATACATATATATTTTTTATTTTTTGAGATGGGGTTTCACTTTGTCTTCCAGACTAAAGTGCTATGGCATCATCGTAGCTCACTGCAACCTTAAATTCCTGGGCTCAAGAAATCCTTCTGTCTCAGCCTGCTGAATAGCTGGGAATACATGCAATGTACCACCATGCTTGGCTAATTTTTCTATTTTTTGTAGAGTTTGCGTTGATGTCCACTGTGTTGCTTAGGCTAGTCTTTTTTTTTTTTTTTTTTTGTAGAGACAGAGTCTCACTTTATCACCCTCTATAGAGTGCTGTGGCATCACAGCTTACAACAACCTCCAACTCCTGGGCTTAAGCAATTCTTTTGCCTCAGCCTCCTGAGTAGCTGGGACTACAGGTGCCCTCCACCCTGCCTGGCTATTTTTTTGTTGCAGTTTGGCTGGGGCCCGGTTTGAACCCACCACCCTCTGTATATGGGGCTGGTGCTCTACCCCCTGAGACACAGGTGCTGCCCCTCCCCTTTTTTTTGAGATAGTTTCACTATGTTGTCTTCAGTAGAGTGTTGTGGCATCACAGCTCACAGCAACCTCCAACTCTTGGGCTTTAGTGATTTGCTTGCCTCAGCCTCCCAAGTAGCTGGGACTACAGGTGAGCAAACAATGCCTGGCTTTTTTTTTTTTTTTGAGACAGAGCCTCAAGCTGTCACCCTGGATAGAGTGCGGTGGCATCACAGCTCACAGCAACCTCCAATTCTTGGGCTCAAGCGAGTCTCTTGCCTCCGCCTCCCAAGTAGCTGGGACTATAGGCACCTGCCACAATGCCTGGCTATTTTTTTGGTTGCAGCCGTCATTGTTGTTTGGCAGGCGGGCTGGATTTGAACCTACCAGCTCAGGTGTACATGGCTGGTGCCTTAGCGTGTTGAGCCACAGGCGCTGAGCCCCAGCTTTTTTGTTGTTGTTGTCGCAATTAGCATTGTTGTTTGGCAGGCCCAGGCTGGGTTCGAACCCACCAGCCCTGGTATATATGGTTGGCGCCCTAGCCGCTGAGCTACAGGCACTGAGCCAGCTGGTCTTTTTTTTTTTAATTAATTATTATTTTTTTTTTTTAGCTGAGGCTGGTCTTGATTTCCTGGCCTCAAGTGATCCTCCCACGTCTGCCTCCAAGTGCTAGAATTACAGGCATGAGCCATTGCACCTGGCCTGAATATCATTTTTCGATAATAGGTATGGTCATGACATCCTGCAGTACTTAGTCTATTCATGTTCAAACAATTGAGTCAGGGTATAAAATCTATACTTTCCCAGAGGAAAATAGGTGCAATACCTATTAATAAATACAAAATCATTTATGAACACATCACTAATAATGTGTTTCTTATTTTTTATAGGAGTCATATTCTAGAGAGACTCTATGAAAGTAAAGAAGGTGGTCAATATGGAGAAACTTTCAGCCAAATTCCAGATCACATGCTGAACAAGAAAACTCCTCCTATAGTAAAACCATTTGGAAGCATTGTGTGTGGAGAAGTTGGCATGAGTCATTCATCCCTTAATAGGCACATCAGAGCTGACAGTGGTACCAAACCAAATGAGTATCAGGAATATGGAAAGAAGCCATATAAACGTAAGCAATGTGAAAAAGCCCTCAATTATCACCACTCCTTTCCAGTACGTGAAAGGACTCAGTCTGGAGGGAAACCCTATGATTGTAAGGAATGTGGAGAAACCTTCATTTCCCTTGTAAGCATTCGAAGACACATGGTAACACACAATGGAGGTGTGCCTTATAAATGTAAGGTGTGTGGGAAAGCTTTTGACTATCCCAGTTTATTTCGGATACATGAAAGAAGTCACACTGGAGAGAAACCCTATGAATGTAAGCAATGTGGGAAGGCCTTCAGTTGTTCCAGTTACATCCGAATACATGAAAGGACTCATACCGGAGATAAACCCTATGAATGTAAGCAATGTGGGAAAGCCTTCAGTTGTTCCAAGTACATTCGAATACATGAAAGAACTCACACTGGAGAGAAACCTTATGAATGTAAACATTGTGGTAAAGCCTTTAGATGTGCCAGTTCTGTTCGAAGTCATGAAAGGACTCACACAGGAGAGAAACTTTTTGAATGTAAGGAATGTGGGAAGGCCTTGACTTGTCTCGCAAGTGTTCGAAGACACATGATAAAGCACACTGGCAATGGACCTTATAAGTGTAAGGTATGTGGCAAAGCCTTTGATTTTCCTAGTTCATTTCGAATACACGAAAGAACACACACTGGAGAGAAACCCTATGAATGTAAGGAATGTGGGAAAGCCTTCAGTTGTTCCAGTTCCTTTCGAAAACATGAACGAATTCACACTGGAGAGAAACCCTATAAATGTACAAAATGTGGGAAAGCCTTCAGTCGGTCCAGTTACTTTCGAATACATGAAAGAACTCATACTGGAGAGAAACCCTATGAGTGTAAACAATGTGGGAAAGCTTTCAGTCGATCCACTTACTTTCGAATACATGAAAGAACTCATACTGCAGAGAAACCCTATGAGAACCCTAACCCTAGCCCTTCAGTTGTCCCAGTTCCTTTTATAAGCATAATGGAGTCACACTGAGAGAAACTCTATGAGAATAACAAATTTAGAAAAGGCTTCTGTCTTCTGTTTCTTTTGAATGCATGAAAATATTCACAGCAGAGAAAGACCCTATGAGATAATTGGCTTTGAATTAAGAGAGACTTGGATCTCTGGATTGTCTTACGTCAGTGTTGGTAGTGTTAGGAATTAGATTTCCCAGAATCCATTGCATTTATGATTCATTGATGGAGTTCACCAGTAACTATCTTCCATGAGATTTGAAAGGCAGAAGTGAAGAAGGCATTAGTCACAGTTTGGAGACACCATCCAGGGAGACAGCCAGATTCATGCAGGCTGTGCAAACACCTCCTTGTAGCCCATTTTTCCTGATTCTTTGATTGTCAATCAAGAATATCCTTAAACTACTTGACTTCCATTTTCTTGGAGGTACATGTCTCCAGAAGCCCCAGACTGAGTATCCTCAAACTCTTGGCCTCAAGTGATCCTCCTGTTTCAGCCTCTTGAGTTGCTAGGATTACAGGTGTGCACCACCATGCCTAGTCCCACACTGAACATCCATCTGCACTCTGGTTTGCCTCCAGACATTATCTGTGGTTGTGTACTAGGTAACCAATTTAGACTGTCACAATTGGGAATATATTCTCCAATACTTAACTCACCTAGTCTGTAAACTGAATTAATAGAAGGTCTAATTTGTATAGTAAGCACCTTTGTTCATACTGGTTGTGACTGTGTTCCTGATTGAGCATGACAGCTACAATGCTACTGTCAAAATCAGCTAAATGGGAGCTTGTTCCTGTACAGTGACTGGTCTCACCCTGTACTTTCTTGTAAGAATAAGCATCTTCTTATCTTTAAGACTGTGGGTGTTTCCTGTCACAGCTGAATGTAATATCTCAGTTTATTTTCAGTTATGTTTGTGATGAAAAACAATATGAATTTTTTATTCAAACAAGGTTTTTGTGCATGTTTCTTAGAAATATTTTATGAACTGTTTTCATTCTTGGATATGGTCAAGTTTGTAATTTAGCAAGTTATTTGTAAAACATTGTGAAGTCAGTATTACCATGTGCATACAATATCAGGAATTTTTTTTCTTGTGTAAGTGTTACTTTTCATGGTTATATAGTTACAACTTTTATCTTGATAGTAATTTGTCATGTATTCACAATATCAAAATTAAGTCATACTGTTGTGTGTGCCTTCTTGCTAAAGACCATAACTATTGTCCAAAAGGGTATAATAAATTGTAGTAATAATTATGACCACAAATCATAAATGATTGTGTGGTTTATCAGTAAGAGAGTACTCAGAAGAATTACTTATAAGATTTGTTTTTATTTTAGGTTGATTCATTTCTATTCAAGGAAGGAAGTTATTTTTGTGTATTGGGTGCAGTGGAAGGTAAACTTAGTTCTATCCTTGGTAATCATAATAGTTCTTACCTAGAAGGGAGAAGGCATAGCGTAGAGGTAAACCTAATTCATGAGAAATACCAGTGAGTCACATTATTGAGAAGAGGGGAAATTTGTGTCTTTTTTATGATTTTGAATTTGTTCTTTTCTACCAGTTTCTTTTCTTATTAAAGATTCTTTTTTCATTAATGACATTCTAGTACTAACAAGTTTTACAGAATGCCCTTGTATTCATCTTGATCTTTCATAATCATTGGAGGATTATCTCATGTTTCAATATGTGACATGTTTATCTTCAACCATGTAAGACTTGGCCTTGTGTCTGGGCGGGGTGGCTCATGCCTGTAATCCTAGCACTCTGGAAGTGCTAGGTGGGAGGATTGGTGGTTGAGCTCAGGAATTTAAGGTTGCTGTGACCTAGGCTCACACAACAGCACTTTATCCTGGGCAAAAGAGTGAGTCTGAGACTCTGTCTCAAAAAAAGAAAAAAAGAAAAGACTTAGCCTTGTGAGAGTAAGCCAACTCTGGAGCTTTTAGGCCTGTTTTTGCCTTTATTATTTCTGAACGGTTAAGTATCTTTTATAATGTATCAGAGACTCTTTTTCATTGTATACCTCAATTAAAATACATAAATTCACTTATTCCTGAGTAAGTTATGTAATACTTTATAATGGATCTCCTTTATGAAAGTCTGATGAGGCCAATGTGTTTAGGTAAATTGTTGGAATACAAGCCTAGGAAGGAATGAAGTTAGCATCACCATTGCAATCAGATCTTTCTTGCCAGATAACATGCTTTTTATCCTAATTTGACCACTGCCCTCTTAAGCCAGGATTGTAAAGTAAAAAGCAACATGCAAATGTTAGTTATATATCTGTACACTAGCATGGAATAGTCCAGACACTTCGTTGAAGATATCCAGCAAGCTCCTGTACAGAAAATTCCTGTTGAAACTCCGCAGAGTCCAGGTATCACAGGAGAGCAGCAGTGACCAAGCCCTGACTGTATGTGGAGATGACCCACATATTTGGGCCCAAATAATGTTCCACATGAATGAAAGGTGGCTCCATTGACTGTCAGATTGTACAGGGAGTCAAATGGATCAAAGAAAAGGCAATGTCAGAGTGTGATGCTCCTGATACCAACCAGTGTCTTATCTTTCTCCCTTGAAGGCCAAATCCAGTTATAGCACTTGCCACAGAGTAGGAACACCACTACAAACATGATTCTCCAAAGTATGCGTGTGGCTGTGTTAGGATGGCTGATGGAGCATAAGGGATGATGCAAGTACAGAGTGAGGGCATATAGGACACAGCTGACAGGCCAGTTATTGGCTTTGACTATGGGAGTGTCTTGAAGCTTTACAAAACCCCAGCGATCACCCCAGAGAGGACCTTGATTGAAGTACTGGCCTGAAGAGTATTAATAAGCCTGGAAGTGTACCGCTTTTGGAAGGCTGTGTTTTTTCTATTTTACTTTATTTTATTTTTTGAGACAGAGCCTCAAGCTGTCACCCTAGGTAGAGTGCTGTGGCATCACAGCTCACAGCAACCTCCCATTCCTGGGCTCAAACGAATCTCCTGCCTCTGCCTCCCAAGTTGCTGGGACTACAGGTGCCCGCCACAACGCCCGGCTATTTTTTGGTTGCAGCTGTCATTGTTTGGTGGGCCTGGGTTGAATTTGAACCCGCCAGCTCAGGTTTATGTGCTGGCTCCTTAGCTGCATGAGCCACAGCAGCCGGGCCATTTTTTCTATTTTAGTTGTGATGCTTACAGGTGTGTCCAACCTGCAGCTCACAGGCCTTGTGCAGATTTTTTGCTTATCTGTGGTGGCAGATATCATGAAAATTATGCATGGATCTATTCTTTTGTTCATCAGTGTTTGTGTATTTAATGTGTGGCCCATGACAACTCTTCCAGTATGGCACAGAGAAGCCAGAAGTTTGGACACCCCTGGTAGGGCATATGCTGTTCTGTACCTGGTTAGAAAAGCAACATTGTGGATTTGTGAGTTTCAGCAATTTAGAATCAAAAGTTATTTTGGTGCTTCCTTTTGGCTGGAGATGTTGTGTTCTGGTAATTCACCAGAATGATGAACTCAAGGAAAAGAGAGGCACTGATATGCATTCTGTAGGCCTTTCAGAAAGCATGGAGTTCCTTTGGCCACATACACGCAAATCTAGTAGACATCAAGGGTATGGGTACTACAGGCATGCCAAAAAGGCATGCTACACAGATGTCACAGGGCAAAACTGGAAGAGCCTGTAGTGTTCCCCAGCATGCTGTTAGCATTGTAAACAAGAGCAAGATTTCTTGCCAAGGGGATTAATGTTCGTGTTGAGTGTATTAAGCACTCTAAGAACTGAGATGGCTTACTGAAACACGTGAAGGAAAATGATCAGTAAAAGAAGGAAGCCAAAGAGAAAGGTGCCTAGGTTCAACCGAAGCGCCAGTCTGCTCCACCCAGAAAAGCTCACTGTGAAAACCAACAGAAAGGAGATGGAGCTGCCAGAACCTATTCCGTATGGATTTACAGCATAATAGACATTCAGTGGAGCACGCCAGACAACCAGTTGAAAGGGGCATGAGGTGCTGGAACTTACTGCCTATGAATTCATGGAATAATAATAGGTGTAAAAAAAATAAAAGGCTACTGTAAAAATATTACTCTTCATTGAATAGAAGTGTGGTGTTCCTTTCCTCAAAGAAATGTTTAAAGCAAAAAAATTTTTTTATTGTTTCAGGTTAAGGATACAAAGAATTAGGTTACAATGTTTGCATTTGTTAGGTAAAGTCCCTCTTATCATTGTGTACCTTAATCTTTCTTTCTTTCTTTCTTTTTTTTTTGAGACAGAGTCTCACTCTGTTGCCCCAGGGTAGAGTGCTGTGATGGCATCAGAGCTCACAGCAACCTCAAACTCTTGAGTTCAAGCAATTCTCTTGCCTTGGCCTTCCAAGTAGGTGCCTGCCTCAATGCCCAGCTGTTTTTAAGAGATGGGTCTTGCTCTTACTCAAGCTGGCCTTGAACTCCTAAGCTCAAGCAATCCACCCACCAGAGTGCTAGAATTACAGGCATGAGCTACCTCGCCCACCCTGCCTCACATTTTTACATACACTTTTTTTTTTTTTTTGAGACAGAGTCTCCTTATGTCGCCCTTGGTAGAGTGCTGTGGCATCACAGTTTACAGTAACCTCAAACTCTTCGGCTTAAGCGATTCTCTTGCCTCAGCCTCCCAAGTAGCTGGGACTACAGGCACCTGCCATAAGGCCCAGCTATTTTTTTTGTTATTGTTGTTGCAGTTAGTCTGGGGTCAGGTTTGAACTCGCCGCCCTTGGTATATGGGGACAGCGCCCTACTCACTGAGCCACAGGGGTTTCCCCCATATTTGCAGTTTTTCATAAAGCAAGGTCAAAAAAGAAAAGAAAAATCCTTAGAATAAATGAACTTATGTTGAAAAATGGCATTTTAAGGAAAAAACTTGTGAATTCCTGTACCAATAAATTAGTACCCAATTCATTTATTATAGCCTGAAATTTTATTGAAAGGATATAGCAATTTCAAATATGAACATAAATTATCATATTCTTTCATTTGCTGTTTGCTCCTTGAGTTTCTACACATATAAACTTTTCGATCTTTCACACACTGTATATGTAAGACTATGGTTAAAAGTAATACAAAAAGGCTGAGCATGGTGGCTCACGCCTGTAATCCTAGCACTTTGGGAGGCCAAGGTAGGAGGATTGCTTGGACTTGGGAGTTCAAGACCAGCCTAAGCAAGATTGAGACTCCGTTTCTACTACAAATGGACAAATTAGCCAGGCATTGTGGCACACAACTGTAGTCCCAGCTAATTGGGAGACTGAGACAGGAAGGTCATTTGATCCCAGGAGTTTGAGGTTGTTGTGAGCTATGATGATGCCACAGCTTTGACAACAGAGTGAACCTCTGTCTCAAAAAAAAACAAAAAAAGTAGGCTCGGCGCCTGTGGCTCAACAGGCTAAGGAGCCAGCCACTTATACCTGAGCTGGCAGGTTCGAATCCAGCCCAGACTGCCAAACAACAATGATGGCTGCAACCAAAAAATGGCCAGGCATTGTGGTGGGCACCTGTAGTCCTAGCTACTTGAGAGGCAGAGGCAGGAGCCTCGCTTGAGCCCAGGAATTGGAGGTTGCTGTGAGCTGTGATGCCATGCCACTCTATCCAGGGGGACAGCTTGAGGCTCTGTCTCAAAAAACAAACAAACAAACAAACAAAAAAAGTAATACAAAAATGCTTTGAACACCACAATGTTAAATTTAATTCTCGCAAACCACTGTAAGAAAGAAGCAACTTGGTTATACATAGAGAAAGGAGAATTATGGGAACTCATCAATAATTGAATGTCAAGGAAGGTGGAATAATAGCTCCTGTTATGGCTTGGCACCTATAGCTCAAGCTGCTGAGGTGCCAGCCACATACACCAGAGCTAGTGGGTTCCAATCCAGCCTAGGCCTGCCAAACAATGACAACGACCACCCAAAAATACCTGGGCGTTGTGGCAGGCGCCTGTAGTCCCAGCCACTTGGGAGGCTGAGGCAAGATGGGGCAATAGCTTGAGGCTCTGTTTAAAAAAAAAAACAAAACCAAAAACAAATAGCTCTTGTTCTGACACTCCACAGGTTGAGAAGTTCTAGCTCTCTAAGTAGGGCCTTTTAGGCTCAGTGACTATACTCAGTGGTTAGGGAACTGGCCACATGCACCGGGGCTGGTGGGTTTGAACCCAGACAGGGCCTGCTAAACAACAAAATAGCTGGGCGTTGTGGTAGGTGCCTGCAGTCTCACTAGTTGGGAGGCTGAGGCAAGAGGATCACTTGATCCCAGGAGTTTGAGGTTGCTGTGAGCTAGGCTGACACCACAGCTCTCTAGCTTGGGCAACAGAGTGAGATTTTCTCAATTAAAAAAAGAGAGAGAGAGAGAGAGAGAGGAAGGGCAGACTAGGAATAGTCTTTTTGGGCTCAGATCAGGAGTCCATGGGTTTTGTGGTAGTCTCTGTATTTGTTAGTTTTTTTTCTCCATGTTCTTTTCAGCCTGTTTCTGTAGACGCATGAGCTGCTTTTTCTTCTGGTAGTGGATCTTGGATTTCTCCTTCCTCTTCTCCTCCTGGGTTGCTGTCACTGTTTTGTGCTTCTAGCCAACCTTGTGTTCCAGGTACCCCCAGTAGGCAAACTTTCTCAAAGGCTTCAGATGCACAACCTTGAGGGCAGTAGGAACCACCATCTGCTTTTTATTGTCATAAGGTGATGGGATCTCATCAAACACCGTGAGTTGGTCAGGGAGTTTGGCCTCACTTGGTCTTGTGGGATAGCATGCCTTGAGTACAGTCCACCAGAAATGTGACTGAGGCCACGGGACAGGGTGGTGTTCATCTGTGTGTGGAGGAAGGCCAGGAACTCTCACTTGTTTCTGTAGAAACTGCCAGAAATGTTAATTTCCTTGCAATTAAAAGTTGCAAGAAGACAAGGCCCAGTGGAGAGAAAGAGCATCCAAACATGGTGATTAGAAGAGGGAAGGCTTTAGTTCAGCGGGCAGAGCAACGGCACAGAATTCAAAATGGCCATGCTCCCTAACTGGCTCAGTCTTCTCTTTTTTATCCCCAGTCAAAAATTTCCGGCCCATGGGTACCTTTCTCATTGGTTAGTTTGAAACAAGCTGGAGAAGTGGGCTCTGGCTTTTGCAGAGCCATAGGTTTTCACAGAAGTGGAAGCAAGTGTCACCCTACAAGTCCCAGGAAGTTAAGTTTTTAAAAATTCCTAAGAGCTGAGTCACCAGGGGGAGGAACTCACTCACAGGTGTATCCTTGGGGTTTCCTTGAGAAGACCTCTGTTCTTTTAGACCTTACTTCTTCAGGGTATCCTTTCTCATTCCCCCATTTTGAGACTGCATATATACTTTAATATGGGTTTCAACATCAGCTTCCTCCTTCAGGAACCAGTAGTGTTTGATATAGAACAGTGTGATACGTGAATGGAGCCATAAAAGCAGGAATCAGTAAACTCTGCCAGGAAGCAAAGCTTAAGTGGGTACAGGCCTTGCCACTGGTCTTGTTCAATATTAAATGTACCCCTTCTAAGAGGTCAGGGTACTCCCATTAGGAAATAATGTATAATAGGCCTCCACCAATCCTCTGCAACTTATCAGAGTCTCCCAAAAGAATTGGGAGAGAATGAATTGAACAAGCAGTTAGAGGCCCTAGGAAGAGTGGCAAGGAAGATCTCCACTTGGGTAATTAACCTTGTTCATTTAGTCTCTTGTGTCTGTACATCTTTTCTCTCCAGGGGACCAAGTCTGGAGTCTTGACCTCTCCAGCGGGGTCAAGGATCAGAAGCTGGTCCCCCTCAAACCAAGGTGGGTTTTACTCAGTTGGTCCTTTTTCTCCTCCCTTTTGTGACTTCATATAATGGTTTGGCCAGTCTGTATGTTTCACACAGTCTTTCATAGAAATCCCTGAGGCTTTCATCTGGCTTCTGCATGATCTCAGCCACCTTGCATATGTTTGTGGCTTTCTGGCTTCCCTACGCTGACAGGGATGAAGTCAAGGTTGAGTTGAGGGTCATAGAATGAAACCTTCAGCAGTCACCTATAAATATCTACAAGTTTTGGATTTCAAGGCTAAGGTTCGCACAGTGAGAACATTTTACAGTCTTAGCACAGTTCTTAAGATAATACCTACTTTTTTTTTTTTTTTGCAGTTTTTGACTGGGTGGGTTTGAACCCGCCACCTCCGGCATATGGAGTGGCACTCTACTCCTTTGAGCCACAGGCGCTGCCCCAGATAATACCTACTTTTAAGAGTCCCTACAGAGGCTCGGCGCCTGTGGCTCAATGGGTTAAGGCGCCAGCCACATACACCTAAGCTGGCAGGTTTGAATCCAGCCTGGGCCTGCCAAACAACAATGACAGTTGCAACCAAAAATGGCCGGGTGCCTATAGTCCCAGCTACTTGAGAGGCAGAGGCAGGAGACTTGCTTGACCCCAGGAATTGGAGGTTCCTGTGAGCTGTGATGCCATGGTACTCTATCCAGGGTGACAGCTTGAGGCTCTGTCTCAAAAAAAAAAAGAAAAAAAAAATTAAAAAAAAAAGAGTCCCTACAGAACTGATCCAACGTACTGGGCAATTCAAGTGAATATTCAGGTTCCAATTTTTCCTGAGGTATCTATATAGACACAGCAGATAGCATTTAATACTGCACAAATTTTTCCAGTGTAGCCAACAGGTGACCTTTGTTGTGTCTTAAGGCTTCAGAGCAAAAATAATTACTGTATATAATTTTATATTCTTCGCCCCGTCCCTTAGTCCTGTTTAACAGATCAGTTTAGTTAAACAGCTATGTCTCATTTTACGAGCTGGCTTTTTAGACAAGGCTGGAATCTAATACAGGTGGGTCACAGGTTTTTTCCTTTTGAACCATTTTTCTCTGTCTAATTTCTCACTTTACCAAAACCAAATTATAGCAGAACTAATTTAATTGCTAAGGTAAACTGTACTTTCAGTATACTGGGTCTGATTATTTGCATAAAGTGCAGCAAAAATAATTATTAGCCATTTAGGCTTTTCTTCCTTTTAAAATTGGCTTTGCTGGAACCTTTTATAAGGAATGTTAGGTTAGACGTGAAAGCTTTCACAAGCCCAGGTTTCATCTGTGCCATTAGATACCCATATGCATTGGGTAAATTCCTCTTCTCTTGAGGTCCCAAAGCAAACTGTGATTCCCAGACCTGTCAGAAAGTGATGTTGTTTACTTCTCATGACAGATCAGGAAAAGTTATTGATGAAGTATCTGGCCAGTCTTTCCAGTGGGCTTTTTTATTGGCTTTTTTATAATCTTAATTCCTTAATACAGTCTGCACAGCTCTGAAAATACTATGCCAGTCAAAGTCTCGGTAAAATAAACAGTGCCTTTCATTGTGTCCTATAGAAAGAAACAGATTCCTTTTTTTTTTTTTGAGACAGAGCCTCAAGCTGTTGCCCTGGGTAGAGTGCCATGACATCACAACTCACAGCAACCTCCAACTCCAGGGCTTAAGGGATTCTCTTGCCTCAGCCTCCTAAATAGTTGGGACTACAGGTGCCCACCACAATGACCAGCTATTTTTTGGTTGCAGTTGTCATTGTTGTTTGGCAGGTCTGGGCTGGATTTGAACCTGCCAGCTCTGGTGTATGTGGCTGGCACCTTAGCTGCTTGAGCCACAGACCCCGAGCCAGAAAGAAACAGATTCTTATTGAACTTATGTAAATAACTGTATTGTTAGGAATTAAGAATACTTACAAATGTTTTTCAAATTTTGGAGAAATCAAGGAACGAGAAGAAATAAATGTTTCAAATTTTGCTCATAAGGCTCAGTGCCTGTGGCTCAGTTGTTAGGGTGCTGGACCCACACACACCTGGACTGGCAGGTTTGAACCCAGCCTGGGACTGCTAAATAATGACAACAACAACAACAAAAAAAATAGTCAGGCACTGTGGCAGGTGCCTGTAGTCTCAGCTACTTGGGAGGCTGAGACAAGAGAATCACTTAAGCCAAAGAGTTTGAGATTGCTGTTAGCTGTGATGCCACAGTACTCTATCAAGGGTGACATAGTGAGGAAAAATTTTTTTTTACTCATTAGTGCCTACATTGCCAAAGGCTACAAATAGCTTAAAAGATAGACAATTGTTGGGGGTGGAAGCAAATGGCTGACTGGAGCCAGCTTTCCACAGCGGCTCCTGTCAAGAAAGAGAATTAAAGGACAGACGTTTAGCAAGTAAGCTGATGGTTTGGAGCTGAACCAAGAGAGAAGGTTGAAGAACACACATCAACGCTGCTGAGGTGAGCTGCAACCCCAAGGATACAAACAAAAGGTACAAAATCCATCACCAAGCGGATGGGAGTCCCCTCCCGCATGAGAACGGCTTGCAGTATACTCCATACAAACAAGTGAGCAGAGGTCAAACGTCCTTCCATTTTTATCCCATGGGCGAGACCCTCTAAAAATCAGACCTCCTTCCCCTACTAGGGTGCCATGGCACTCTCCTGCCAGGAATAAAATTGTATAAAACTGTATATATTCTCTACCTGTAATTCTGAACTCCCAGCACTCCCCTCTACTCTCACCCTGAGGTCTGGAAGCCTATCTCCCATGGAGTCCAGATTCTTGGGTGTTTTCTTGAGAAGTGTGGACAGGGCATGGTTCTGCTGCAGGTCTATGCTAATTCTGTGGCACAGAAGTAAGGAGAAAATGGTGGACTGAAGGAACCCTATGGGAAAGGGAGAGGTGTTGCCCTCCCCACAGTGGCACAGAGCAGCAGGGGCAGCAGTGGGAACAATAGGACTCACATCCCTGGGGATATTTTGTTTTTATTTTTGTTTTTCCATTTACAAATATCTTTAATAGCAGCATTTTTTACATTAAAGAAAAATAAAATTCAAGTGCCCAACAGTAATTACATTTAACACTTGGTACACATATGAATAAAGACAAAAAGCTGCCAACACTGGATTTAAATAAAGGTTTTATAGGGTTATGAGGTATAGTTATAACCCTGGGGATATTTTGGAAGGACACTCCCTGTCTCTCTGCACAACCAGAGAAAGCCAGTCATCTTCTCCAGTGGCAGACACTGGCGGAATAGATCTGGGATGGTAATGCAGAACCCGTGAGGCAGTACCAGCCTAGGCAGAGCACAGCAGGACAGAGAATTGAAGCTGCATGGGCAGAGACGCCATAAGTCCAGGGTGGAGCTGATCCAGAGGACAGCTTTAGTGAGCCTAAGAAACACCTGGCCCTCAGGGGATCATAGCTGAGACAAAGGCAGGCAGGCCAAGGCTGGAACTCCAAGCCGAGTGTGAGCTCTAACCGCATCCGCCCTAACACAGACTGCAGGGGAAATAGAAACACCAGCTCTGGGCAGCAGCACAGACTGGGGCTGAGTTGCAGTTTCTGTGAACTCAAACAGTGCCTGTTCTGCGGGGGAATATAGCCAGGACAGAATCACAAATTCTGCACAAATATAAGTGTCAGCAACATCAATAAGGGGTGGTACTGGCACTGAGTGAACTGCCCTAGCTTCTATTAACCACCCAAGGTTGTCAGGGCTCAGCTTCCCCTGCCGAATGGTAGCAGAGTGCAGAGGCCTGACCAAGGAGACATAATCTTTCTGTGACTCAGGTGGGCTCAAACCCCTGGAGCATCTGCTCGTTGGAGGGAACTGGGTCATATCCCTGCGGGGTTACCAGTGACTGGGTGTGACAGAGGTGCAAGGTGGGGAAGGAGGCATCAACCTTCCCAGACCAATTCATTTGCTGGGGGGAGGGGTCCTTCTGACTCCACAGAGCACCAAACGAGTCATACTCAAGTTGCCAGTGACCACTGCTATCTAGTTGCCAGAGACCTTTTGAATTCCCTCACTTGGGACTGGGTACTGTCTGGGACAATTGATTTGGATCTCTTGGACTGGAACAATCATCCAAAGACTATTCAAAGTAGTGCCCTGGGTGTGTGGTTGTGGGAAGGTTTGATTTTCCTTTTCCAGTTGTTGCCCATGGTGGGGCAGGGTGACTTAATTGCTGGTATTTCTCCACAGCTGAGACTTCAACCCAGAGTAACTAATTCACTAGGGTAGGACAGAGACCAGCTGAAAACAAGACAGAGCCACTTGGCCCCACCACACCAAATAAGTCCCCAGTGTCTCAGGCCATAGCACTGTATGGGTCCTTTGCAAAGCTCTAGGGGAAAAGGTACAGACACCAGTCACAGCTCTTGGGTAAAGGGCTGTTTAATCACTACTCCAGGAGTCCCTCAACCCAACTTCA
>CAUYRH010055669.1:0-14506 GCA_963574655.1 Perodicticus potto
GTAGTCCCAGCTACTTGGGAGGCTGAGGCAAGAGAATCACCTAAGCCCAGAAGCTGGAGGTTGCTGTGAGCTGTGACTGCACAGCACTCTACCAAGGGTGACAAAGTGAGACTCTGTCTCTACAAAAAAAAAAAAAGAAAAGAAAATACATCATGGCATTAGGAAGGTTGACTACCACTGCTGTAGCCCCTTGCATGGGAAGTGGTCAGGTCAAGAGGAGATGGTGAGAACAGGTCCCTCTCTCTCAGACAGATGCAGACAGTGACCTGGTGGGGGATGTCTGTGACACCAATGAAGACAGGTAGGGCCTTGGCCAAGACATGCAAGGTCTTACAGGGGATATTTTACTTTTGTAGTATGTTCTCAGTTCCATCTATGATTTAGCCTTAATCCTTTACCACTGTTAAGCAGGAAGTCATCCTCACAGTCTATCCTCCATTCTACTGGGGACATTTACCTCACCTGCCTATCTGCAAAGGGTCTGGGCTGGTTGGAGGAGACTGCTAAGCAGGAGAGGGGAAAGATGGGGACACTTTTGGAGACTTTATTTGGTGCCTGTTCTTCTGAGCAGTGATGGGGATGGGCATCAGGACACCAAGGACAACTGCCCACAGCTGCCAAACAGCTCCCAACTGGACTCAGACAATGATGGACTTGGAGATGAGTGTGATGGGGATGATGATAATGATGGCATTCCAGATTATGTGTCTCCTGGTCCTGATAACTGTCGCCTAGTACCCAATCCCAATCAGAAGGATTCAGATGGTAACTCTGGGGCCCAGATAGGACTGGATGGTTGTGGGCTTTACTCAGGGGGAGGCAGCAGGTCCTGCTCGGGAGTGAGGAAGGACAGGGTAGGGAGAGAGGGCAGAAATGCAAGACCCAGGAGGTGGTGGTGTCAGCTAGGGGCAGTTACTAGGGCCTTCCTGATATCTAGCTTCACTTTGTACAGGCAATGGCATTGGTGATGTGTGTGAGGATGACTTTGACAATGATGCTGTGGTCGACCCCTTGGATGTGTGTCCCGAAAGTGCAGAGGTAACCCTTACGGATTTTCGGGCCTATCAGACTGTCGTCCTGGATCCAGAGGGTGATGCCCAGATTGACCCAAACTGGGTCGTCCTCAACCAGGTACTTGGTCAGGGCAGTGGGGCTGGGCAGGTGCTGTTAGGCCACACTACCAGGTGGGGCCTTACCTGGGTAAGGCTCCTGGATCATGGCTTTTTTCTTTACCACATAACCCCAGGGCATGGAAATCGTTCAGACCATGAACAGTGACCCTGGCCTGGCAGTTGGTATGTAAAGGACACCTAGTTCAGTAATTTCAATAATTTCCAAACAGAAGACTCCTACAGGAGCAGAGGGTGGGAAAGGAACTGGATAGGGAGGATGGGCAAAGGGATGAGAGAGAGGACAGTGGGCCAAGCTGGACACACATGTAACAGGCCCCACAATGGGCCACAGTAGCTTTGCTGCCTCTGATATTCACCGACCCTTATCCCAGGATACACGGCCTTCAATGGTGTGGACTTTGAAGGCACCTTCCACGTGAACACCGTGACTGATGATGACTATGCAGGCTTTCTCTTCAGTTACCAGGACAGTGGCCGCTTCTACGTGGTCATGTGGAAGCAGACGGAGCAGACCTACTGGCAGGCCACACCTTTCCGGGCTGTTGCCCAGCCTGGGCTGCAGCTCAAGGTCCCCCTCCCCCTCTGCCCAGATTCCCCAACACAAGGCCCTTTCTCAAAGCTCTGTTCCCCAAGCCCCAGGGCTACCCCCAACCTCATTGCCTAACTGAGCACCCTCTCACCCACACTTCTGGCTTGGAGGTCAGCTTTCCCAGGCACCAGAGCATTCTCCTGACCCCCATTTCCCTTTCCCACCCGCATTTACTGACCTGTTGTCTCCCCTCACTCTCATCCTGTGGTTGAGCCATTTTCTTTGCCTATACTCCCCAGGCAGTGACATCAATGTCTGGCCCAGGTGAGCACCTGCGGAATGCCTTGTGGCATACTGGCCACACCCCTGATCAGGTACGGTTACTATGGACTGACCCAAGAAACGTTGGCTGGCGTGACAAGACCTCCTATCGCTGGCAGCTGCTGCACCGGCCTCAAGTTGGCTATATACGGTAAGAAGAGGGGCTGAGCCCACCTGAGGAACCCAAGCCAGGTCTTTCCTTTCCCTTTAGCTGGGCCTCACCAGAGACTTCCTTTCTACTCAATTCCCTGGTGCCATGGGTAGGGACTGTTGCCACTTCTCTCCATCTCCCTTCTCACCACAGACATAAGAACCTATAGACCATGTTGTTCCAGTTACTGCCCCTTCCTGCCCCCTTTCCCCTCTGTAAAGCAAAGGCATTGGTTCAGTTTCTGGGGAGCCTCCAAACCACAGGCCAGTCTGTGGGGGGTACATACATTGGCCTCTTAATTGCCACAGCCTAGAACCTGCCTTATCAAAGTGTCTGGAAGAGATCATTATTTATGGAAGAGCAAACCAAGGCCCAGACCACACGGGCCTTTCTCTTCTGCACTCTCTCCACAACTTTGTATTTCCCTCCAACAAGTGCCGGTAGTTGGTGGGGATGACCAGGAAGGGAGGAGAAATGGGTCTGCATAGAGTCTGGACTTTCCATGGCCAAGAGCCCAGAGCCCAGAGCCCAGGAACCTGGGTTGGTTCCCCTTTAAGGTGCCTGGGGCTGTGGGGTGCCAGGACAGGGGATAAAAGGGGGTGGACTAGAGCCTGGGAAGCGGGTGACTTCACCCCCAGCCCATTGTGCTTATCGTCATGGCAACCCAATCCTCGCTTGGAATGTGGCTGGTGCTTTGAGATGCAAAAGGAGCTGGACAAAGAGCTAGGGGCCCCAGGCCTGAGAAAAGCACCCCCTTCCCTCCCCTTTCTTTCCTCCCTTTCCCTCTCTCCCGTCTCTCTCAGGCCTGGTGAGTTCAAAGGGGGCTGGGGAAGAGCAGGGCACTGTGCCCACTGGCACCCAAGCACCAATGGACATTCCTATCCTGGACAGGGTGAAACTCTATGAGGGACCCCAGCTAGTGGCGGATTCTGGGGTGATCATTGACACGTCCATGAGAGGGGGGCGCCTTGGTGTATTCTGCTTTTCCCAAGAAAACATCATTTGGTCCAATCTCCAGTACCGGTGCAATGGTGAGGCTGTAGAGCGAGACCAACCTGACCTCTCATGCTTTGGCAGTAGCGCCACAGCCTCTGACCTTACTTATCCCCTCCTTCAGACACGGTGCCTGAGGACTTTGAGCCATTCAGGAGGCAGCTGCTCCAGGGAAGGGTGTGAGGAGGTGGCCACCGGATTCAGAATCCTGTTTTAGACCCTTTGGCCTTGGGGTCGATCCTGGAGACCCTGGGTCTCAGCTACAGCCCCTCAGCCAAACACAGACCTTTTTCTCTGGCACCCATCAGGAGTTCAGCCCCAGTGGGGTAGTCACCCCACTGTTCAAGGGATGGGAAGTTTTCAAGGGGTTTTACTCAGGCACTAACCGCAGAAAGATAACAATAGCACATTGCCATAAAGTTACAGTTGTTTTCTAAGCCGGTGCAATTGCTTATTTTAGGGATTTTCCGGGATAGGGTGGGGAACAGGAAGGGACTTAAGGGAGAAAGACCGGTAGGCTGGCAGGCGGAGATCCAGGGGAAGTTTCGCCGATGAGGGCGGGAAAGGTGCCGGATGGGAATAAGGACAGTGCTGGTCGGAGGATGGCAGAGGTCCTCCCAGCCCTACTTACGGCGGTGGTGGCGACACTCCAGTCTGAGATCAGGCAGAATCGAGAGGCAGGAGAGCGAGGGCTGCCGCGTGAGGGGGAGGCCGGGGGGTCGGGGGGGCCGGAGGCCGGGACGAGTGCAATATTGGCGGGGGAAAGAACAACACTGCACCACGTCCCGTCCCTCCCGCCCGCCCGGGGCCCGGGATCCCACTGCCCACCACCCGAAGCCGGCCGGCCCAGGAACGCGGGGCGCGGTGAGGAGTTGGGCTCACCGTGGAGGCCAGAAGGCCTCTGCGCCCGGAAGGTGAAGAGACCGGCGTGGGAAGGGAGGAGGGAAGCCCGCCGAGCCCCGCAGGCAGCTTCCCCACGCCTGGACGCTGCCCGCGCTTGCTCTTTAAATACTTAGACTGAGAGGCGCGGAGCGGTCGCCATGGTGACGCGTGTCCCAGCAACCGAACTGAATGGCTGTTGCTGGGCAACGCCGGGAGGTGAAGTTTGGGGCCGCCCACCCAGAGACGCGTGCTTTCTCTGCCTGCCCGGGCCAGGGGCGTCCCCGCCTCTCAGGCCCTGCACAAAGCGGCTCGGGGAAAGCTGGGCGCTAGCTGGGGGGGCCCGCGCTGCACCTAAGTTTTTTTTTTTTTCTTTTTGAGACAGAGTCTCACTATTTCGCCCTCGGTAAAGTACTGTGGTGTCACAGCTCACAGCAACCTCTAACTTTTGGGCTTAAGCGATTCTCTTGCCTCAGCCTCCCAAGTAGCTGTGACTATAGGCGCCCGCCACAACGCCCGGCTATTTTTTTGTTGCAGTTGTCGTTATTTGGCAGGCCCAGACTGGGTTCGAATCAGCCAGCCTCGGTGTATGTGGCCGGCGCCCTAACCGCTGAGCTACGGGCGCCGAGCCACACTTAAGTGTTTTTAATACATTTCCAGTGTGCATCAGTAGGGGCTCAGCGTTGTCCTACTAATGGAGTCATCGCTGCTTCCTGTCGTCCTACACCGCACTCCGACCTGGACTGCTGGGCTTGACAAGCCGAGCGCCACGTGCCGCTATGGGCCCAAATAACTCACCACCCCAATTTCTTCTCTTCTCAAACACCTCCGGGTTCTCTAAACTTGTACACCCTCCCACATGGTGTACACCCCCAACGCGTACCTACCTGTTCCAAATACCACTCTGCTCCCAAAAGAAACGTTTTATGTCATCAAATTCCGCTCTGCAGCCCCACCTATTCTCTGCCTCCTAGACGTGTAACTAGTCCTAACTCCTCCCATGTTCCGATGTCCCTCTGTGCCCGGGCGCCCCTTCCACGAACCTCGGGGCCCCTCCCACTAGCGGCGTCCGCTCCCGCCGCCCCCCTGCACGCAGGTCCCGCCCACAACCCCCGCGCATCTCTGCCCAGTGCCCCCAGGGCCCGGCGCTCCTCTCCGGGATCCCCCCACTCCCAGAGTCCGCTTTCGGTGTTGCGGTCCCACCTCCTCCCACCGGATTGGGGCAGCCCTCAGCCCACTGGGCGCCGGGTGACACCCAGATGGCGGGAGCTGCGGGGGTTGGGGGGCAGTACGGGCTGAGAGGAAGGGACCTGGGTGCGTCAGAGCCCGGGTTTCGTCCTGTAAGTGGAAATTTCTTCGCTCATTCCCTTCTCAGGGGAGAGGCGTGGAAGGAGCCCCGGCTGCTTGGAAAGTCCGCCCTGCGGGGACTGCGGGGTCAGGGTGGAACTGTGTGCGGACTGGACGCGGGCGGTGGGAAGGGTGGGGCTATTCCGGGAAGTGGGGGCAGCCCCAACCAGCACCTGGTCCACTAGTCGTCGGGTTCTCGTTTTTTTTTTTCCTCAGCCCCACTCTGTGGGGGGTCGGTGGACCCAGGCAGGGTGGGAAAGTGGAGTGTGGCATGTAGAAGTGGGCTTCCTGGCTGCGCCACCCAGGACCTAGACCTAGCCTACTTTGTCCAGTTTCCCCTCCTTAGCTGTTGCCCTGGGGCTAAAACTACAGCCAGGGGGCCCCAGATCCCAGATTCTGACGCCCTGCCTTCTGGAACCAGGGAGTGGTTGTGAAAGGGGGAGGCCAGTTAGAGAACAAACAGGTTGTCCAAAGGGTTGAGTGATTAGAGCCATGTACCCTACCCAGGAATGGCTGGGAGGAGGAGGAGGAGGTAAGGAAGGGGGAGAGGGCGGGGATTGTGTCACCTGTCACCTGCTCCGGCTGTGCCTAGAGCGGGCGGGGGACCGGTATAAAGCAGCAGGCGCCTGTACCGCTCCACCTCACACGCAGCGCCCGCCGGAGTCTGTTCTGCCCCCTCCCCACCCAGTTCACTGCCACCATGACATCAGGCATCCAGTCCTCCGTCCTGCTGCTGCTACTCTTAGTGCTTCCAGGTGAGGGGCAGAGGTGGGGAGTGGGTTGCCTGGCTTATGTGGTCTTGCTTTTCCATGGGTTTTGCGTCCCGGCAGATGTACCTTGAAAGGTAAAAATTGCACACAGAGGTGGCCCTGATTGTGTCAGAATGAAGGAGAGGCTAAGGACAGGCTGAGAAGAGGCAGCCCCCAAGAGAGTGGGTGCTAGGGGTGGGCAGATGTCCTGAAGAGAACTCTGGGGGAAGAGGGCTGACCCAGCCACTGCCTGACGCTGCCCAGACCGCCACCTGCCCAGGAGCACTGCTTTCGTTGTCAGAAGTTGTATTTTCTCCTTGCTCCAAATTTGTCTTCCAACCCAACCCTGTTACCTCAACATTTTTTTTTTTGAGACAGAGTCTCACTTTGTCACCTTTGGTAGAGTGTCTGGCGTCACAGCTCACAGCAACCTCAAACTCTTGGGCTTAAGTGATTCTCTTGCCTCAGCCTCCCTAGTAGCTGGGACTACAGGCGCCTGCCACAACGCCCACCTAATTTTAGATACAGGGGGTCTCACTCTTGCTCAGGCTGGTCTCAAACTCCTGAGCTCAGGCAATCCACCCGCCTTGGCCTCCCAAGTGTTAGGATTACAGGCGTGGCCACTGCGCCCAGTCTGTTACCTCAACTTCTTAACAGTTGTGACGACTCTTTAATCCTCAACAGTTCTTACAAGTTCTGGCCCTAAAAGCAGAGAAATAGAGACTTCTACTGGCCAAAGCCATCCACCATCCAGCTTCACTGAGAGAAATACTGGGAGCATGGCCAGCACTGTACACTCCATCCACAGTTCTGGTTCAGGCTCAGGCTCTCCAGCCCCCGATGTCACTTCGGCCCTGGACACCAGAACAGCCTCAGGCTCCACCACCACCCCAGTGCCTGATGTCACCTCGGCCCCAGACACTAGACCAGCCTCAGGCTCCTCCACCACTCTAGCACCTGATGTCACCCCAAGCCTGGAAACCAGACCAGCCTCAGGCACCACCACTACTCTACCTCCTAATGTCACCTCAGCCCTGGATACCAGACCAGTCTCAGGCTCAACCACCACCCTAACACCTGATGTCACCTTGGCCCCTGACACCAGACCAGCCTCAGGCTCCACCATGACTCCACCGCCTGATGTCACCTTGGCCCCAGACACCAGACCAGCCTCAGGCTCCACTACCACTCCACGGCCTGATGTCACCTCAGCCCCGCACACCAGACCAGTTTCAGGCTCAACCACCACCCTAACACCTGGTGTCACTTCGGCCCCAGACACCAGACCAGCCTCGGTCTCTACCACCACTCCACTGCCTGATGTCACCTTAGCCCCGGACACCAGACCAGTCTCAGGCTCCATCACCACCCTAATGCCTAATGTCACCTTGGCCCCGGACACCAGACCAGCCTCAGGCTCCACCACCACTCCAGTGCCTGATGTCACCTCAGCCCTGGACACCAGACCAGCCTCAGGCTCCACCACCACCCTAACACCTGATGTCACCTCAGCCCCGGACACCAGACCAGCCTCAGGCTCCACCACCACCCTAACACCTGATGTCACCTCGGCCCCGGACACCAGACCAGCCTCAGGCTCCACCACCACCCTAACACCTGATGTCACCTTGGCCCCGGACACCAGACCGGCCTCAGGCTCCACTACCACTCTAGCACCTGTTGTCACCTCAGGCCTGGAAACAAGACCGGCCTCAGACACCACCACCACTCCAGCGCCTGATGTCACCTCATCCCTGGACACCAGACCAGCCTCAGGCTCCACCACCACTCCAGCGCCTGATGTCACCTCAGCCCCAGACACCAGTCTAGCCTCAGGCTCCACCACTACTCCAGTACCTGATGTCACCCCAGCCCTGGAAACCAGACCACACTCAGGCATCACCACCACTCCAGTGCCCAATGTCACCTTGGCCTCAGACACTAGACCAGCTTCAGACACGACTACCACTCCAGTCCCTGATGTCACTTCGGCCCCAACCAGGAGTTATACATCAGGCTCAGCTTCTACTCTGGTGCAGAATGGCATCTCTGCCAAGGCTACCACAACCCCAGGTGCCAAGGTTACCCCATCCTCAATTCCCAATCACCACTCTGACACTCCCACCTCCTTGGCCAGCGACAGCGCTAGAACTATTGCCAGTAGCACTCACCGCAGCACCGCACCTTCTCCCACCTCTCCCAGTCACACCACTTCTTCCCAGTTGTCTGTTAGGGTCTCTTTCTTCTTCCTGTCTTTTCACATTACAAACCTCCAGTTTAATTCTTCCTTGGAAGATCCCAGCACCAACTACTACCAAGAGCTGCAGAGAAACATTTCTGAATTGGTGGGTATTTGCCTGTCCTTCTCCAGGGTCCCCTAAAGCAGACTCCAGAACTGCTCATACCCTTTTCATCAAGCCTGAGTTATTTCCCTCCCACTTCAGTTTTCGCAGATTTACAAACAAGAGGATTTTCTGGGCCTCTCTTCTATCAATTTCAGGTACAGTTCTGGGTGACTTTGTGTGTTGTGGGGGTGACTTTAGGGAAAGGCTGGTGCACTCATGGTTGGGGAAAAGTGCTGGGCCAGAATCTGGGACCCATGGCTGAACTATTTCCCTGTAACCAGGCCTGGATCTGTGGTGGTAGAATTGACTCTGGCCTTCAGGGGGAGTACTGTCAGTGTCCAAGAGGTGGAAATGAAGCTTCTTCAGCACAAAGAGGAAGCATCCAGATATAACTTGAAAATCACAAGAGTCACTGGTGAGGCTACTTCTCTAGCTGCAGCCCTAGCACCACACTGGAGCACCTGTCCCTCCAGGGTCTGGGTCCTGCCCTTCCCCTTGTTGCTAGGAGGAGGAGGGTGCCTCACTTGTGAGATGGCCTTGACAACTATTTTTCCTTTTAGTGCATAATGTGCCAATTTGTTCCTCTGCTCAGTCTGAGTCTGGGGTACCAGGCTGGGGCATTGCCCTGCTGGTGCTGGTCTGTGTCCTGGTCGCGTTGGCCATCGTCTATCTCATTGCCCTGGTGAGTGTTCAGTCTCTGGCCAAGACAAGAGTCCCCCTATGGAAAGAACCCCAGCCCACCATGAGCCTTATGTTGGCAGGCTGTATGTCATTGTCGTCGCAAGAATTATGGACAGCTGGACATCTTCCCAACCCGGGATGCCTACCACCCTATGAGCGAGTACCCCACCTACCACACCCATGGGCGCTATGTGCCCCCTGCCAGTACCAGTCGAAGTCCCTATGAGGAGGTGAGGATGGGCTCCACAGGTTGTGGGGGCAGAGGTTTTGACTGGGTAGGGAGTCTGAAGGGGTACTTGGAAAACCTAGAGTGCTTGGGAGAGGTGAGAGGCGGCACAAGGTAAGCAATGGAGGGTCTGGCAAGGGTAAGGGTGGAGTTCAGAGAAATTCTGGGGGATAAGAGTAGGGAGGTCACAGAAGGGGCCCCCAAGGGCTGGGTGCAGTGGCTCATACCTGTAATCCTAACATTCTGGGAGGCTGAGGCGGGTGGATAGCCTGAGCTCACAGGTTCAAGACTAGCCTGTGCCAGAGTGAGACTCCATCTCTAAAAATAGCTGGGTGCTGTGGTGGGCACCTTAGTCCCAGCTACTTGGGAGGCTGAGGCAAGAGAATTGCTTGAGCTCAAGAGTTTGAGGTTACTGTGAGCCATGATGCCACAGCATTATACCGAGGGCAACAAAGTGAGACTCTGTCTTAAAAAAAGAGGGAGTGCCCCCACTATCAGAACTCCCAAAAGTCCTTTGCCTGTCCACAGTCACTGCTGGCTGGCTCTGGTTGAACTGGCACCACACAGTGCTTGCAAGCATGCCCAGCAGCAAAATGGGTGTGGCACTGTGCCCAGGGAACCCTTCCTACAGGAGTCACAAGGAATTGAGGACCCCTGCCCCATTCATCTCCTAACAATGGAAAGGAGACTGAGAAAGGCTTGGGGTGGAGGGGGGGCATCTCTCCTGTGGAGGAAGAAGTGCCACCAGGCCTTGTGTGTCTGGGTGCCAGTGTGGGTTTCTTGGGAGACTCAAGGAAGCAGGCCCCTCCTTGGCCTTTGTCTACAGGACCTAGTAAATAATTACTACAGCCACCTGGGGCTGGAAATCCTTTCCAGGTGGGGGAGGAGAGAGGAGTTTCTTTTTTTCTTTTTCTTGCCCCCACTTTCCTGATCCTGTAGACCTCCCTCTCCCAGTTTTAATACATCTCCTTGGCCCGGAGGAGTCAGGAATGGAGGGAGAAAAGGGTGGGAGGGGAGGGCAAGGGGGCTGATTAGAGCCAAGAGGAGTGAAGGGGAGCGGAGGGAGGGAGAGCAACCCTGTTTACAGTCACCTGGCTGCTGGTGGGGCTGCAGGTGTTCTCTCTGAACTAACTCTTTGAGAGCTGGCCTGTTCCCCCCGCCACTGCCTGGGTGCCATCCAGGGGCCCTAGTAGGTAGCTTCTGCCCTTCACCCTGGATTTGTTTTCCCTCCACCTAGGTTTCCTCGGGTAATGGTGGCAGCAGCCTCTCTTACATGAACCCAGCAGTGGCAGCCACTTCTGCCAACTTGTAGGGGCATGTCACATGCTGAGCCAAACAGCCAACCAGTGCCAGTCTGCCTCCTCAGGTTCTCCACAGCCAGTGCTTTTTGCCCCTCTGCTCTGCCCATGGCTTCCCCCAGAGGCCCCACTAAGTTCCTTAACCCCTCTCAGCCTGGTGAAATCCATGCCTGCCCCAGGGGGTATGCCTGGGGATTGGTGCAGTTGTGGCTCAGGGTAGAACGAGCCCAAAGATGGGCATAGGAACCTGAATATGGCAGAATAAAGCATGGCATCCCTCTGAGCCAATTTCTGATCTTTCATCTGTGATCCATGGGTGGGAGAGGCAACCAGAATATGTCTATGAGGGGGCCTAGCAGGGCCCTTTGGGGAAACAGAGGGGAAGGAAAGGCGGCAAGGAGCGGGGTTCATTTGAGAAGCAGGAAATGTGGGGAAGAAGTGACATAAGGGTGCAAGGGCAGCCTGTGGAAGAATTCAGTCCCCTGTCCCCAATCCCTGGTGGCACAAGAGGAAGGAGGAAACGAAACCAGGCGGCCAGAGTGGTAGCGTGACTCGGCCTGCCTGCCCAGTGGCTTTGCCCCTGGCACAGTGCCCCAGGCAGCCCTATTCTTAGCTGCTGAGTGTGAAGTAAATCCTTGAGCCATGATAACAGCTGCAAAGTCAACAGGGTGGCGATAACGAGCTGGGTCAGATCCGGAACTGGCACCAGGCCCAGTCCAGCTGCCCCACCGGCTCGTTGCCTCTGGGGGGCTTCCCAGCACCCTAGGAATGGGGAAATCGTTCTGGTTCCCTGACCCATTGGGCCCAGGCACGGTGCCCGCCCTTCAACCACATTGCTATAGGCTGAGTATGGCTGTCTCAACACCCCACTGGGCTGGCAGTCCGACCAGGGTGCCCCTAGTTCATCAGCTCAGCAGCGCCTGGCTTGGGGACCAGGTGCCCGGGGCCTGATGTGACCTGAGCAAGGAGGGGTGCCCTGGAGCCTCCTGCCTACCACACCACCACAGAAACTAAGAGGAATGGTCACATTCAAGGAAGGCAGAGATGTGCCTGGCATCACAGTTTATTGTTTAGAAACCATGAAAATAACAGCCACTGCTGGGCACAGGCTTAGCGGTACCCCTGGCAGAGCAGCAGCAGGGGCACCAGAGGCCGTGCCTGGCCCAACCCAATGGGGCACTCAGTCTCAGCTGGGTCCCCAAGGGAGACTTGGCACATTGGCATGGGTGCGGGATAGGTAAAGCATGCAAGGGAGAGAAGTGGGACATAAGGGGCATGCGGCTGGGGGGCATGGGAACCCAAATAAGTAAGAGCAGAATCACAGGGTCCCCTCTTCACCACGGAGTACCTGGACAATGTCCTGCCAGAGAGCCTGCCTGCCCCAAGGCTTCAGTTCTGCATCAATGAGGCAGGGAGCTCAGTATGGCAAAGGGCAGAGTTGGGGATCATGCCCAGTGTTCCAAGTGGCCTCCCTCCCAATCAGCCAGGGGTACAGGACAGGGATGGAGCAGGGCTCTCTTTGTGACTTGGGTATGATGCCAAAGGCATGGCATGGGGCAGAGATGGTGGGGCAGGGGCCTGGGCTAGCAGGCAGTGGGGAGAATGGGGACAGCCAGAGTGGTGAGCAGAGGAGAGCCCCTTGGTCAAGAGAAAACCTTGGGAAGACACAGACATGGGATAAGAGGCAGGACCACATAGTGGGAAGACAACCTGGAGGATTAGGGGTTCAGGGCCCAGGAGGGCCCCAGATCTGGAAGAGGGCCTGGAAAGGTCAGTCCAGCTTGGCAAAGCCCCCAATGGTGACCTTCCTCTCAGGCTTAGTGCCCACTGGCTCCTGTAGTTGTACTGCACCACCCCCAATGAAGCAGAAGGCAGGGCACACAGGCCCTGAGCAGTCCAGCGGGCACTCTAAGAGGCCACGGAAGGATACAGCATCCAGGAAAGACACCCGGCCTCGTTCGTAGTCCAGGCAGATGCCCAGGCGAGGTGGCAGGGGCACTGTGCAGCTGGCTGCTGGGCCGTCCCTCCCTGTCAGCGCTGCATTTGAGCTTGCCCCAGACCCCAGCAGGATCTTGCCCATGCCGATGGTTAGGAAAGCGAAGGGTGGCAACGCCTCCACTGTGGCATCCTCAGCACCACTGTCATGCCCACTGTCTGGATCGTACCTGCAGGAGTAGGCATTGGGTAGAAAGAGTGAGGCAGTGAGGGACGAGGTGCAGCAGGGCGGTGCTGGAGGATGGGATGTGAAGCAGAGGTTGGAGGGACTGATCTGGGTACAGAGGGAAACATGTCAAACAGACTGGGTGACAGTGCAGGTTTGGGGGCTAGGTTTGGCGGGAAATGGGTACCGAAAGGAAAGCACAGTGGCAAGAGAGGTGTTGAGGGGACAAGGACAGATGAGGCATTGATAAAATCACTAAAAGGAGGCAGTGCCTATGAGATGGGGGGGGTGTCAAGAAAAATGATGCTGCGGGAATTGTACTGGGTGAAGGCCGTGAGGGTAGAGGATGTTGGCAGGATCAGAGTTAGTGACAAGACACCAGGGAGAAGAGGAAGCCTGGAAAAGAGGTTGGGAAGGTGGTGTCCTGTTGAGAGATGAGAGCCGATGGGTGTTGGGGGAAAGGGGATTAAATAGGGTGGTGGAGAGAGGGGGTCCTGGAGATTTTAGGATGTTGAGAAAAGATGTGGGTGAAGGGGGTCTTGAGAAGAAAAGGCTTTGTGGAGAAAGGATGATGGGGTATCATTGAGAAAGGACATGAAGGCTAGGAGGGATGGTGTCTGTCCTGAGTGACAGATGGATGGAAGGATGTAGAGATGATTTCCTCTATCATCTCTTTCCCAGACCATGCACTCCAAAAATCACTCCTCGAAAACCCGTTTACTAAATCCATGTCTCTCCTGGCCACAGGCCTCTCAGCCTGGCTTCCGTGCTCCTATCTCCTCCTCACCCCCTCCACAGCCAGCCCTCCCAAACAAGTCTGTGTTCCCCTTGCCATGCCTTCCCTGGCCCAGGGCCCCCTCCCTTTACAGAGGGACCTGACCTGGGGCTGATCACATCGGGGGCTCCCTGGAAGCTCTCCTGAAGTTTGCTCTCCAGCCCGACGCCCACCTTGACCAAGTATGAGGCTGGGTCTACGGCACAGGCCCAGTAGCTGCGGCCCTGGGTCACAGCCACATCGCCCAGGACCACGTCCACGCTCAGGTGACAGCCAGTCAGCAGCCGGTCAGCAGCCAGCAGCAGGGGTAGCCCTGGAACACTCCGTACTGCTCGCTGGTCCTTGCTGATGGCTAGCCGCTCTCGGCTGGTGCCCCAACGGCCATCAAGAAAGAAGTGCAGGACTGGAAGGAGGGAAGGTGGAAACAGAAGGACAGCTTCAGGGACAAAAATAGGCACTGGGGACTGTGAGCTGTTAGCATAAGGCACTGGGAGACTTCAGAGCAGGGAACAAGTCACCCAGGGGCACAGTCACCAGGGTCAGGCAGGGGCTCCTGGGGACTGGAACGGGGGAAATAAGAAGAGAAAAGGGTATCCTGAATGGGGATGGAACCCCAGGGAGAATTTTAGTAATGACTAATGGCCACAGAAACTGGTGTTCCATATCCAGTTGATCACAGTGCTTCCTTCGACCCCCTTCCTATGGCAGCCCCATGGGGAGTCCCCAGTGCTGTTCTGTTCCAGCCAGTGACATTCCCAACATCTTCCTACACCTTCCAGCCCACATTCTAGTGTTCACACCTGGCCCTTCTACTTCTTATGCCCCCTACTTGGGTGTCAAGGCTTCCCTATCATGCCTATACTCCAGTGTCCAACTATTTTCTGAAGCAGCATTTTTCAACATTTTTTTTTTTTTTTT
>CAUYRH010055672.1:0-14093 GCA_963574655.1 Perodicticus potto
TATTTTTATAGTTTCATGTCTTAAGTTTAAATCTTTAGTCTAGTGAGAGTCTATCTTAGTTAATGGTGAAAGGTGTGGGTCCAGTTTCAGTCTTCTACAGGTCGACAGCCAGTTCACCCAGCACCATTTGTTAAATAGGGAGTCTTTTCCCTACTGAATGTTTTTGGCTTGTCAAAGATCAAATAATGCTAAGTAGCTGGGTTTCTCTCTTGGTCCTCTAAAACATACCATGCTCATGGCTGGGAAGAATCAACATTGTTAAAATGTCCATACTACCCCCCAAAATATATAATTTTAATGCAATCCCTATTAAATCTCCACTGTCATACTTTAAAGATCTCAGGAAAATAATACTTAGTTTTATATGGAATCAGAAAAAAATCTTGAATAGCCAGGACATTACTCAGAAATAAAAACAAAGCAGGAGGGATTACACTACCAGACCTCAGATCATACTATAAATCAATAGTGATTAAAACAGCATGGTACTGGCACACGAACAAAAAGGTAGACGTATGGATCAAACATTTTTTTTAATTGAGATAGATACTAGAAACACTATGAACTGTAACTACATAGTTTCAGTTTTACTGGGACCTCCAGTATAATGAGAGGGAACTTAAAAAGGCAACGATAATATATTGGAAATGTAATTTAGTAATCCTATAAGAAGGGCATCTCGTACAGACACAGAGACTCAGAAGTATCTGTGAAGGAAGCTACATATATTTATGCTAAGATGTGAAGGACGAGTTTCAGTTAGAAAAATAAAAAACAGGAACAAGGGTGACAGTGTTTTCAGGCAGAGGAAACAGAAAATGCGAAGGATGGAATGTGAGACTATTTTGTTTCATGCCCAGATATTTTGAGTATTATAATTTTTAGCTGATTGGAATGGCTAAGGAAGTGACTATAAGAGATAAAGCTGGGAGGTAATCAGGGTATGTGTATGTATAATATGAAAAGTTTTATAAACCAATTTAAGACGTTTGAACTTATCTAAGGCCACTACGGAGTTAGATTTTGAAGGGTGTTGAATAGAGATCTGTCTTGATCAGATTTATATTTTAGGAATATTACTCTAAATGTAGGTATGGAGAAATGATTAGAAAGAGGAAAGACTTTTTAATAAAAATTATGATGTGGTAATAGGGGTAGAGATAAGCTGAGGCATTAAAGAAATATTTAGAAGATAGAAAAGACAAGAAAACTTAAGAAAAGTTAAGGGTGCCCACCCAGTGTTTGGCTTGAGCAACTGTGTGTAATGGTGTCATTTAGTGAAAGAATATAGATTGAATAGATTAAGGGTAAAGTTATCAATTTTAGATAGATTGAGTTGTATGTTTTTTAAAGACATTAAATGGAGCTGGTTTGGAAGAATGGCAGGAGGTGGAATATCTGGATACGAAGGTAATGAGATCAAAGTTAATATGACTGTTGAAACCATGACAATAGATGAAATTGTACATGAAGAATTAAAGAATGTAAAGAAGAGGTAACAAACTAGTAGCTATTGAACCAATTATGAATCACAGTAATGTTTTATCTTGTCAAAAGAGTATTTAAATATGTTATGAATTTTTAGTTTCTAGTATTTAAAAGTTGTTAGAATGAAAAATGAAAATTTGGATTTCTAACTTTTCATGAAAGGAATTCATAATGACCATCCTAGTCTAGAATTACTGCTTGGCAGTAATCAACTGGAACTGAGTAGCAACCTTCTTTTGTAGGTGAGTAATGTGCTATCCACTTTGGCACAGTTCTCATTTAGCCTATTTAGCTCATTTGCAATATATGCCTGGTTCTTGTAGGCTTTGGAATTCATGACCACGTATTACATGGGAATAGATGACTGTCTAGGATAGAATATCAAGGAATACCAATATTTAAGATATGGGAAGAGAATGAAAAGTCCACAGTGGAAACCATCAAGAAGCCTATTGTGATACAGATTATTTTCTGTGTTTTGTGGAATCTGAGAATCTAAATGGGAAAGTCTTGTATACGATCTAACTAGTGTTTCCCAAAATATATTTCAGTGATTCCTTTCATATGATCAATGAAAAAGGCTTTGATGGACCAATAATTTTCTAAAATAGTAAATGTTTTCATAGAATATTTAAATAGAATAGTCACTGAGAAGTTTTATAGGAAAAATTATTTAACTTTAAGCCAGGGTTTCCCAAACTTTTTTGACATGCAATACTCTTTATGTAAAACATCTTATGTTTCCACTAGTTTATTATGGAGTACATTTGATAAATGTTAGTCAATTAAAACCAAAAAAATATATAAATGTTGTTGCTTGTTGGCTAGAATTAATTCCTAAAGGATAATTTAAGGACTTTATCCTTTATCAGAAGGATTTATAGCTTTAAGAACACTGCAGTTATACGTAAATGATGTGTTACATATAAATGCAGAAAGAATTGGGGAAAGCACTATAGACTTTTTATACATCCCTCTTTAATTTCTTCCCGAATGTATTCTAAAATGCAAACAGTAACTTTGATTTTCAATTATCACAAAAATAATGCATATTATTGAATGTGTACTATGATTGCCATTATATTAGGTAGTATATGTATGTCATTCTCATCTTCACTATTATTCAGTAAGGTCAGTACTACTAGTTTTATTTTTAGATGAGAATATTTAAGCTTAATCCACTCATAAAATTTAGTAATAGCTAATAAATCTGTGTTTATTCCTTTGGGTCACTTTGAGGATTCAGTAGTAGGGCAGCCTAGAATTAATTTGTCACTTTTCTCTGATTCTAACTACTCTCTGTGATTTAAATTTTCTTCATTATATTGCACGGAATCTTTGATGCTTTTCATTTGTGCTTAAGAAATAAATTAAAACTATATCAATGTAATCATAATAGGATTAATCTGGATAGTTAGGTCATGAAGAAACTGATGGGAAATTGAGCAATAATAAATCTCTGATTGTATCAGGTTATAAAATATTTGACCACAACATACCTAATCATATTCAATAATGATATAAATTAGACTAGGAATTATAAAATAAGCAAGCCAGATGTCAAAGTGAAATGAAGTTAAAGTCAAATTGACAGAGTATAGGTCCCTTAAGATTATGATAATTATCTGTTATTGATTATGTTAGATGATGAGACAAATGAAATATAACTAATAAAATGGATTTCCCCAATCTGTCAGTTGTCTGTAAGATGGCTGTCACTAAAGTGAGCTTCTTCTTCTTCTTCTTCTTTTTTTTTTTACAGTTTCTGGCCAGGGCTGGGTTTGAACCCGCCACCTCCAGCATATGGGTCTGGCACCCTACTCCTTTGAGCCACAGGCGCCACCCTGAGCTTCTTTTTAAATCAAAGGTGCTTTTGTACTTTTCTTGAGGGGAAAAATCAGAGAAGATTTTAGGTCAAAGGAAACCTTAAATTAAGTATTTACTTTGAAACTTGATTAAAACAGGTTTATACCATAAACAGTAACTATTCTTTTGTCGGTATATATAAAAAGTTCAATTACAATTTCTCAGAGTCCCTTATCTGGCAACAGGCATATCAGATAATGAAGAGCCCCAATTTTATATGAATCTTTGTATTTCAACTCGATATTTTTTAAATTAAAAATTACTTTAATAGAATTAGGAGTAAGAAAAGTAGTAAAGAAAACCAAAAATTCAAGTGAATCTGAACTTAACTTTAGAATACTGAAAGTTTATTCCAACATAATCTTAACTTCTTTGTTTCAGTCTCTAACAGGATAAGGTATTTTAATATTTGTTTTTTAATTACTGTTTTGAATTGATTTAACAGATCCACCAAGACTCATCCAGGTCCAGTTGTACATTTAAGTGATAGTCCAAGAGATGAAGGGAAAGTGAGTATGATAATACCATTATTCTTGCTTTTGTTTTCCTACTTTTTGAAAAAAGGTTTCTTAATGTTATTTTATACTTAATATTTAATGTAGTTCATGGCATTCATTGTTATTTAAAATTAGAATTTGTTGAATTAATGAATGAGTAAATCAATGAATGATTCATTCTAATACTGGTTCCAAATCAAGTCTTTAGTTTTACTTTGCACTAAAGTTGATAATTTAATCCAGAAAACTAGAGACCAATATCCTTTATGAACATAGATACAAAAATCCTCAAAAAAAACTAGAAAACCAAATTCAACAACACATCAAAACAATAATCTACCATGATCAAGTGGGTTTCATCCAGGGATGAAAGAATGATTTAACATATACAAATCAATAAACATGAGTCACCACTTAAACAGAAACAAAAATGAGGCCATACAATCATCTTAATAGATGCAGAAAAACTTTTGATAAAATTTAGCACTCTCTCATGATAAAACCCTTCACAAATCAGACATAGAGGGGCCATACCTCAATATTATAAAAGCTGTATGTGACAAATCCATAGCCAATATCATACTGAATGGGGAAGAGTTGAAAGCATTCCCCTTAATAACTGGAACAAAAACCAAGGCGGGTGGATTGCCTGAGCTCAGGAGTTTGAGACCAGCCTGAGCTAGAGGAAGACCTATGTCTCTAAAAATATCTGGGCTTTGTGGTGGGTGGCTGTAGTCACAGCTACTCAGGAAGCTGAAGCAAGGGGGTCGCTTGAGCCCAAGAGTTTGAGGTTGCTGTGAGCTAAGCTGCCACATAACTCAACCCCAGGATGAGTGAGACTCAGTCTAAAAAAAAAAAAAAATTGGAACAAGACAAGGGATACCTACTGTCAACCACTTCTAGTCAACATAGTATCAGAAGTCCTAGCCAGAGCAATCAGGCAAGAGAAAGAAATAAAGGTCATCCAACTTAGGACAGAAGAGGTTAAGCTATTGCTTTTTGCTGATGATATGATCTAACATCTAGAAAACCATAAAGACCTCCACCAAAAGATTCCTGGAATAGATAAAATCAGCAAAGTCTCAGGTTACAACTCAATATATACAAATCAGTAACATTTCTATACTTACTAGCATATAATCTTAAATAATCACTTAACTTTTTATGTATCAGTTTTTTTTATCATTAGCATTTTGTCACATAGAAGTTTTTGATTTTTATGTACCGAACTTATTTTTTAAATTGATTCCTGTTTTTTGTTTCTTATTCAGTAAATCTCGTTCTTCCTACTAGAATACTCAATCACATTTTGTTTTAAGGCTCTGTGTTTCACAATTACATTTTAATCTATATGTAATTTATTTTGTGTTGGTTTGGTATATGGTACATGTAAAATTCATTTCTTGAATAATTTGCTTATTAATAATTCACTTAGAGTTTTCCACTGTTATGTAAGGAAACTCACTTTTATATCAAGTTCTCATATTTGAGTCTTCTGGATTTTCTCTTCTGTTGCATTATTCATCTATTATTATTGTATCAATGGGATACTTTATTAATTTGTAATAACTTACAAAATGTCTTGATAGTTGGTAAGCTGTTCTGTGTTCTTTTTCTAAGTTACTCTGACTATGAACCTTTCTTTTATGATATGAATTTTAGGATCCGCTTCTGAAGCTCCATAGTTTTCAACTGGGACTTTGTTAAAATTTGAACATGTAATTTAGAGAAAACTTACATGTTTAAGATTAAGATATGACTGATCCATCTATGACCATGATCTATTTGATTTAATTTGTTTTTCTATATTACTCTATGACTTTTCCATGAAAGTCTTACATATCTTTTGCTAACTTAATTCTAAGTTCTTCTTAAGTTTTATTGCCCTCATGACTTAATCTTAAGACCAGTTTCATAATACATTATTTTTAGCATTAAAAATATTGATTTTTTGATATTTTTTGCAGTTACATCATTTAATATTTGGTTTTTAATAGCCCAGTGTGTCAGGTTTATTACATTAATTCTGGATTCAGAAGATGTACCACAACATAAGGCATTCAATCTGGCTTCCCTAAGAGATGCCAAAGAGGCCAAATGACACAACTCTGAAGGGAGGAGTTTTTAACTTTCCATGTTGAAATAAAAGAATATCAGACAAGAAGCAAGATATAAATTATTCTTTTATTTCTCCCTCTTATTGGGATAGTTTGAGGTATAGTTTTCTTATATAAACATTTGGAGACATCCTGTAAGTCCATACTAACAACTGCTAAGTGACTGGCTGTGTCTTTTCTGCTTCTTCCCATGAAATAGTGGTTAGTGTGACAATGAATCATCTTACTTTTACTTTTTCATTTTACTTCACTTTTCTCTTATGATTGCACTTCTTGATTAAACATTAACACTCAACCCTTGCTTCAGGCTTTATTTCTACAGACCCCTAATTAATATAATAAATATAATATAATAGTTATTAAAATTTTTCTAGATCAGGGGTGGAAATTATAGCCCATAAGCCAAATCAGGCTGCTTCCTGCTTTTATAAATGTTTTGGTAGAACATAGTCATGCTTATTCATTAACATATTGTTGGTGACTGCTTTCTTGCTGTAAGTGCAAAGCTGAGTGGTTATGACTGAGAATACGTGGCCTACAAAATCCAAACAATGTACTATCTGGCCCTTTACATAAAAGGTTCTCTGACCCTTTTCTAGAATGTAAACCCTCAGATTGGATTTTTTGTCTTCAGTCTAAATAAAAGAATCTGAAGTGGAGCGGAATTAAACCCTGGCATGCAGTGCCATCACAATTACTTGAATAGCATCCTCCTATAATAATTGGGATGAGGGGCTTCTGGAAAGATAAGACAATGGGAGATCCAGTGCTTGTGAAACTTAACTGATATAGGACAATGATAATTATAATGATGATAGAATAAGATGACTTCCTTTGAGGGAATTTGTGTTATTTTCTATACAAACAAAAGCTTTCACAAATTTAGTAGCTTAAAACAACACAAGTTTATTATCTTACAGTTCTGTAACCAGAAGTCTGGTTATCAGGGGGCTATCAGCAGGGTTGTGCTCTCTTGGGGTAACTCTAGAAGAGAATTTGAGAAGCTGATTTGAGAAGCCTTTTTCAGAGGCTACACATATTCCTTGACTCCTAGCTCACTTTCTCCCATCTTCAAATCCAACAACATGGCAATTCTCTCTGACTCTTCTTCCATAATTGTATCTCTTTCTTAGCACAGCTGGAAAAGGTTCTTTACTCTTAAGGACTGTAGATTGGGCTTACTTTGTTAACGGGGGATAATCTCCCTATCTCAACATTAAACCCTAGGATGTAGGCATATTTGAGAGTTCTTTATTTCAGCGGTTCTCTAAGATAGCTTTAAAGGACCTCTTACCTCCTGCAGTTTAATGGGCAGACTATGCTAAAAATAGGTCCAGAATCTGTTTATAAGGAAAAAAAATCCATAACTTTGATAGGTCTCATTTATTAAAGTCATAGCACCGATAAGGAAAGAGTATGACCTTAAAGCCTTGTATATTAGTTTCCTATGGCTGCCGTAACAAATTACACAAAGAGGTGACTTAAAACAACAGGAATTTTTTCCCCCACAATTCTGAAAGTCAAAAGTCTGAAATCAAGATGTTGGTTGAGCTACGATCCTTCTGAGTACACTTGAGGAGAGTCCTTTCTTGCTTTTTTTGCTCCAGTGGCTTTTGGTAGTCCTTGACTTGTAACAGTGTAACTCTCATCCTCTCTTTCTATGTCTCTGTGTACTCTCATCTTTTTATAAGGACACCAGTCATTGGATTTTTGTCCACCCTAAGTTCAGAATGATTTAATTTTGAGGTCTTTAGCTAATTATATCTTCAGAGATTCTATTTTTAAATAAGGGCATGATCTAAGGTTCTGGATGGACATGAAGTTTTAGGGACATTATTCAAGCACTACACAATTGGGATAAATAAATTTGTATAAATAAACCTGAGAATATTCTAACACTATCCTCCAATTTCCCCAAACCCTCCTACCCAAGAGAAATATCTTTTTTTTTTTTTTTTTTTACCATTTTTGAAGGACAGCACTTTCATTTTCTGTAAGATTGTGTAATGACTTCACCTGAGGTAGTTTCTGTGCATGATGATGATTATCCTCACAAGACTTGCATCTAGTATCATTATTTCTAGGCCAACAACAAGATCTCAGATCTCAGCAAAACCTAACATAGAAGCATGTCTTCCTCCAGGAAGAAATAAAGTAGACATAAAAGAAATATAATATCCACCAAAGGAAATGAGCATATGGCTAATACTATCAGTTATCAAGGAAATGTGTTTAGGATTGTTTTTTAAGGGTTTTAATTTGGGAAAGCTGCATAGGGGAGAGCTTATTTACATGGGGGTACTCACCCATGATTTGAGATTTAATGCTTTGGCAAGGAGCACCTAGTAATTTTTTGGCATGGCTCCTTGAAGCCTGGACTCAATACAGATACATAAAATGTTACTAAAAGCATGGTAACTGTTCTCAAACCCAAACAAAGAATGAGAACAAGTGGGTTGAAGAGAAAGACAAGAAAGGTTTATTAGTTTTCTAGTAAAGTGAGGAGGATGGTAGACTTTCTTCTTAAAGAACCACCATCTTCTGTTGTGAGGAGTTTAGGCTCTTTTATAGGTGCACCATCCTTTAGTTGACTCAGGATGACCTTTGCAACATGCTGTTTTCTTGGCCCCCTTATGGTTCCTTTGTTCCTGATCTGATCTGTCTTGTAGTTTTTCTGTCATTTGTCTTGTGACCATTGAGCCATGCCCTGTGGTGAGAAGAGAACAGGCAAACAAGTGTGAACAGATCTGCTGGCTAAGCTTCTTGGTACTGTTACTGTGAGATTATAGTAGCCCTGTGGTTTAATTTTTAATCCTGTAACATAAGTAAAGTATAGATGTCTAAGTCCTTTGGCATAGTATTAAAGAAGGAATCAGAAGACTCAGGGAGATGAGAATGTTAAAATAATTGTAGTCTATTTGTTCTGGCTACCCACCTTCTATGTTCCCTAGGAGGCTTCCTAGGACACTGTCTCCACATAACCTAAGAAATAATTCTCTGCAATGGTAGGGGTTTGCATATTTAAGAAGCTTGGTGGTGGTTGTCCTTTATTGGCCTTTGTTCACAGGAGGAATTAATGACAAAGAGCCAGGCTCCATAATATCTAGATTAAATATCATGGATTGGTAAAGGCCATGTGGCAATATTTAACTATCTGGCAATATCACCATAATTATAGGAAAAAACAACAAGGCTGGAGTGGCAATGCAGCAATCTATGGTAAAAGCTAATGTATCATGATGTTATAGAATCATGGGCAGCTGACTTAGATGTTGTTTGTTTTGTGTAATCAGAAAAAATACAAAAGTAGTTTAGCTTTTGAAATTTAGCATCAAAGTCACATTATCTCATAAGGTTTCCAGATCTATCAGTTCAGAGATCAGCTTGATAAAAAGACCAGCTAGGTGTCTATCCTAAAATGCAATCCTAAGTATATACACTGATTATAGGAATATCTGTGATCATTTTGAGGAGTAACCATTTACTTTTTCAGGGCTATTAGCTATAGAGTCAGTGAAGATATTGATACCAGGAAATCCAAAAAGTAATTGTGTTCTTCCAGTTAGAGGCAAGGCGCGTGGAACTAAGTAACCAGGTAATAAATGGAGCTTTGGCTCAAGTCTGATCTCACAGTAGGTCCAGTATTATTTTTCCCAAATGTATAATTTGGACTACTAAGAAATGCTTAGTAGTTGGAATAATTGTATTGATTTGTTGATATCACAATTAGGGGCATTATAGTAGGGAGGGAAAATGGAAACTGCTGAAATTATCTCCCTCTACTAAGAGTATAATCAGAAAAATGCTGTATTTCTGAAGGAGTTGCAGGTATTAGCACAATTATATGTGAATGATGCAGTGGTGAATTCAGTGAGTACAATCTTGTATTCCATTGGGCTTTGGGAAAAACAAACAAACAAACAAAAAACCTAAAATGGATTGAGGTTGATAATAGTACGACCACTATAAAACTGACCAAGAGGGCAGCGCCTGTGGCTCAAAGGAGTAGGGTGCTGGCCCCATATGCTGGAGGTGGCAGGTTCAAACCCAGCCCTGGGCCAAAAACTGCAAAAAAAAAAAAACCAAACTGACCAAGAGATAGATCCAATCATAGTGGCCCTGTTATTTATACTTTTATGGGTATAGCCCACAGGGGTATCCAAACTGTAGCCTGTGGGCAGACGTGGGGATTATGTGAGGACTTTGTTGCTTATCTATGGTGGTGGATATTACTAAAATTATGCATGGACCTTTTTTTTGCTCATCAGTTTTTGTTCATTTTTGCATATTTAATGGGTAGCCCAAGGAAACTCTTCCTCTTCCAGTGTGGCACACAGAAGCCAAAAGGTTGGAAACCCCTGAGTAGAGCAACACAGCCTATGGTTCTTAATAGTTATTGATTTAGTGAAATATTTTTTCCATGGGTGTGAGATAGATCCCATATTCATCAGCAGAGAGGATCAAAAACAGTTTGAATTTCCAAGAAGGAGGGTCAGTATATTTATAATCTTTCCCTAGGACTCTGCTATTTTTCCTGATTTCTATCATAATATAATTCTCAAGAAGGTTGATTGTCTAGACCAGTGGTTTTCAACCTTCCTAATGCCATGGCCCTTTAATACAGTTCCTCTGGTTAGCGACCTACAGGTTGAGAACCATTGGTCTAGGCTTTGTTTAGAAAACATCACAGTTCACTTTGTTGATTGTATTATTACTAATCATATCTGGTAAGAACAAGTGGCAAGGCCTATATAACTCCTAAGACTCATGTGTCAAGAGGGTGACAAGATCCACAAGAGGGCCACAAAGATCCAGTGGCCTCCCCTACCTGTGAAGATATTCAGGAATTTCTGGTCTGGATGCAGAGACATCTCCTCTAAATTAAAACATAAGCTATTTTACTTCACCTATTTAAGAAAGTTGTCACATTCTCCTTCCCAAGAAAGTGCATTTTGGATTTGCGTAATAATATACAGGGTGCCCAAAAAGTTTGTGTGCAATGACCACCCTGTATAATGCCCTTGAAATTACTACTTTAAATGATTTCTTTAGGTCACGCAAAAGTCTGCCAGTTTTGAGTGGAGCTTAGAGAAAAATATGGTTCTTTTGCTGAGTCAAAATTATTTTGCAAGCTCCCTTGCACTTGGGATCTATGGTCTTGAGATTTTCTGGAGCTTAATGTATCTGATAGATAAAAATGTTCTATTGGAAAGCCCGATATGAAAATCACATCAGATACTTTCCAGTTTCAAAGTAATAGACCCAGATTTTCTGGGGTTGTGGTATCCTTGGTTGATGGGTTCTGTTTTTCTTATAAGCACTTTGAAAATATTACACTCCTTTTTATCCTGAAATATTTCTACTTACAAATTGATAGATTATAGAGGTTTTCTGGTATGTGACAAGTTGTTTTCTTGATGCTTTTGAAATTCTCTCTTTGAAATTGATTATTTGATTGTTATGTGCATCAGTGTAGATTTCTTTGGGTTAATTTTACTTGGTGTCCTTTGGGCTATTGAATCTAGATGTCCAGTTCTTCACCAAATTTGTGCATTTTTTTTTTTTTTTGAGACAGAGTCTCATTATGTCACCCTTGACGTCACAGCTCACAGTAACCTTAAACTCTTGAGTCTAAGCAATTCTCTTGCCTCAGCCTCCCAAGTAGCTGAGAGTACAGGTGCCTGCCACAATGCCTGGCTATTTTTTTAGTTGCAGTCATCGTTGTTTAGATGGCCTGGGCTGGATTTCAACCCACCAGCCTTGGTGTATGTGGCTGGCGCCATAACCACTGTGCTGTGGGCACCAAGCCTAAATTTGGGAGATTTTTAATCATTACTTTTTTGAATAAGTTTTCTGGACCTTGATCTGTTTCTCCTGTTTATGGAACTTCTATAATACTCATATTAGCCTACTTTGATGGTACCCTGTGAGTTCCTTAACCTTTCTTCACTATTTATCAGTCTTATTTCCTTTTTCTTGTCTGCCTAAATTATTTTCAGTGGCTTGTCTTCAAGTTCACTAATCCTTTCTTCTACTTGATCTAGTCTGTTATTTGCCCAAATAGTGAATTTTTTAGTTCCTCTATTGTGTTCTTCAGCTCCCCACAGTGTTTGTTTAGTACTTTTTATTAATAAGAATCTCATGCTCTACTGACTGAGTTAGCCTGGTGTCCTAATACTAAACAGATAGTTTAATATTAAAAAAAAAAACTAAACAGAAAGTTTAATGTTAAAAATGAAAGAGAGGTAAAGACTTTCTTGGACAGACAAAAGCTGAAGAAGTTTATCAGCAATAGATCTGCCTTGTAAAAAGTGCTAAAGAGTTCAAGTTGAAACAAAATAAGAAAAAAATGGCTTTCTTGGCCCATTTTATGTCCCTTATACCAGAATATCTGAAACTCAAATAAGAAAAAAATGGCTTTCGTAGTCCATTTTATGTCCCTTATACCAGAATATATGAATCTCAGTAATTCACAAAGAAATAGAATTTGTTTCTTGCATTTATATAGGCTGGGAAGTCCAAGATCTAGGGGGTGAATTTGGTAGACCCTTCTTGCTGGTGGGGACTATTTGTGGTGTCCCAAGAGGGAGCAAGTCATCATATAGGGGGATAATCATGATTAATGTCCTAGCTTATATCTGTCTGTATTCATATGAAGCCACCCAGTCTCCCTTCTATCATAACTTGTTAATCCATGAATAGATTAATCCACTCATGAGGGCAGAACTCTCATGATTCAATTACCACTTAAAGGTCCCACCTCTCAATACTGCTACATTGAGGATTATTTTCCAACAAGAGTTTTGGAGGGGACATTCAAACAATAGTATTGGTGAAGTAGAACTCTATAAATAGCACCCCCTCTCCAGAAACATCAATTTAAACCACTGTCTTCGCATGAAATAAAACCTTTCAGGTAAGATATTGTAGTACCTGATTTTAACATAATAATAGGAAAATACACATTCAAGAGGATAGAAAGGACAATTTTACATTCCCTGTATTACCTTTCCCTCCATACCAGGTAGCACAGCATAGAGGCAACATACTCTTGGGAAAAGGACAGAATAGTAAGTATATGAATTTGCTTTTGAATTTAGTATCAGGCCTGCCACAGTAAAACCTAGCATTGGACAGAGTCCCTCAGCTCCTGACACCAAGTATGCACAGAGTTCTAGACCAACCTTAGAGCCAGACTAAAATTCATGGCTCCAGCAGCATAGACTGAAGTTCCCATATGTATTGCTGCCAGCCAACTACAGTGGCTCCAAGCCCTTATTAAACCTCAGAAGCAAGCAGATGATACTTACCAAAGGTTTTAGGTGCATTCAGGTACCAGCCTGGAACCCATGGCCATAGTAGAACAGACTTAATTCTAGGCTGCATCACTACTAGTTAACTACAAAGGCCTTGGACCCTGAATATATCTCAGTAGCATCTACTGTGGGCCTTCAATGCACCCTGTTGCTGTGCTGGTCTTGGTGACAGTGGGCTTAGGTGTGACCCAGCTCAGCAAAACTGCACCCTAGACTAAATTCACCTTACAAATAGTTGCAGAGCATTCCATACAACAGCTACACCATATGCATTCTTCTCAATGGTACATGGGACATTCTCTAGAAGAAATTATATATTAGGCCACAAAACAAGTCAACAAATTTCAGAACATTGAAGTTATATCAATTGTTTTTTTTACCACATGATATAAAACTAGAAATCAATAAAAGAAGATATCTTGGAAATGTTACATGTACATGGAAATTAAGCTGATTCTGAGTAAACAATGGATTAATTAAGAAATTATGTGGGGCTTGGCACCTGGGAGCACCCTGGAGTCGGTATTGGGGTGTCCTTTTTATACACTCGGTTTTCTCTCTGTGCTATGGGGGATGTCAAAGAATCAAAAATGCAGATAACACCGGAAACTCCAGGAAGGATCCCTGTTTTAAATCCTTTTGAAAGTCCTAGTGATTATTCTAATCTACATGAACAAACTCTTGCCAGTCCTTCTGTTTTTAAATCAACAAAATTACCAGTAAGTTATTCTAGTGTTTACAACTAATTTTAAATGTACATAACTGCAAATAATTTGAAATATAAACATTTTTAACAAGGTAAAAGGTAA
>CAUYRH010055673.1:0-10053 GCA_963574655.1 Perodicticus potto
TAGAACCTGTGGAGCAATCCACCCGCCTCAGCCTCCCAGGGTGCTAGGATTACAGACGTAAACCACCTTGCTTGGCCCCCACAACCATATTATTATCTTTTTTGGAGACGGAGTCTCACTCTGTTGCCTCAGGTAGAGTGCAATGGGATCATCATAGCTCACTGCAACCTCAAAACTCCTAGGCTCAAGTGATTCTCCAAACTTTATCCTCCCAAGTAGCCAAGACTACAGGCATGTGCCACCAAACCTGGCTAATTTTTTCTATTTTTGGTACAGACGTGGTCTCAAACTCCTAATCTCAAGTTACCTTCTCGCCTCAGTCTCTCAGAGTACTAGGATTATAGTTGTGAAACACTGAGCCTGACCTACAAATGTTTTTGTATTTAAGGGCAAGAGAGGCTGGGTGCGGTGGCTCACACCTGTAATCCCAGAACTTGAGAGGCCAAGGCAGGTGGACTGCCTGAGCTCACAGGTTTGAGACCCTGTCTCTAAAAATGGCCAGGCATTGTGGTGGGTGCCTGTAGTGTCCCAACTACTTGGGAGGCTGAGGCAAGAGAATTGCTTAAGCCCAAGAGTTAGAGGTTGCTGTGAGCTGTAACGCCATAGCACTCTACCAAGGGCGACATAGTGAGATTCCAACTCAAAACAAAAAAACATTAAGTTTTTCATTGGTACACTGTTTGTAAATAGCCACAATTTAACAAGAGAATCAAGGGATGTGGTTTTGCCTCCGATTGAGTTGAGTAGGAGCAAACAAAAACCCTGTCCTTCTGTTGTAAATGAAAGTAATTTATGAGATTTCCAAAGAAATAGGAAGTACCACCCAAAGATGTGAGATGTGTGTGTAGTAAAAGTGATTACTAAGGGCAGAGAACTAATAATGTGGCAGTCAGCTGAGTTTAGACACAGAGAAGAGCAAAACAACCAACCAAGTTCTACTTAATAAATTTTAAGCCTTTGGGAAACCCTATTCCTGTTTGATATCTACTTATATTTATGCAGGCATTCAAATAAAGTTTATCTATCCACAATTTAAAAAAAAATAGAAAAAAATTAGCTGTGCAGGTGTCTGTAGTTTCACCTACACAGGTGGGTGAGGCAGGAAAATCATTTGAGCCTAAGACTTTGAGGCTGCAGTGAGCTATGATAATGCTACTACATTCTAGCCTTGGCGACAGAGGGAGACCCTGTCTCTTAAAAAACATGAACAACGAGCTAGGCACGGTGGCTCATGGCCTTAATCCCAGCATTTGGGAAGCTGAGGCGGGTGGAATGCCTGAACATATATATTTTTTTCCAGTCCATTGCTGACCAAACCATCATCATCATCATTATTTTTTTTTAGATAGTCTCATTATGTCACCCTCTGTAGAGTGCCATGGTGTCACAGCTTACAGCAACCTCAAACTATTGGGCTTAAGTGATTCTCTTGGTTCAGCCTTCCAAGTAGCTGGGACTACAAGCACCCACCACAAAAATAGCCTGGCTATTTTTTTTGGTTGCATTTGTCATAGTTCTTTAGCAGGCCCAGGCCAAACTCGAACCTGCCAGCCTCAATGTATGTGCCCAGTGCCCTACTCACTGAGCTACAGGCACCAAGCCCAAAGCATCATTATGCAATGCATGACTATATTCTCTTCATTATTAAAGATCAAGAATCTTTCCTATTTCACCTATTTGAACTACCATTTATCGGTACTCATTTCAAAATATTTTTTGTTATTTTCTAATGTGTGTGTGTGTATTTGAGAAAGATTCTCACTCTGTTGCTCAGGCTAGAGTGCCATGGTGCCAGCCTACCTCACAGAAACTTCAAATTTCTGGGCTTAAGGGATCTTCCTGCCTCAGCCTCCTGCGTGGCTGGGACTATAGGCACCTACCAGTAATTTTTTTTTTTTTTGAGACAAAGTCTTATTATGTTGCCCTCGGTAGAGTGCTGTGGAGTCACAGCTCACAGTAGTCCCAAACTCTTGGGCTTAAGAGATTCTCCTGCCTCAGCCTCTTAAGTAGCTGGGACCACTGGTACCTGCCACAATGCCTGGCCATTTTGTTGTTGTTGTTGTGGTTGTCATTGTTGTTTTAGCTGGCCCGGGCTGGGTTCGAACCCGCCAGCCTCGGTGTATCTGGCTGACACCGCAACCACTGTGCTACAGGTGCCGAGCCAATGCCTGATAACTTTTATATTTTTGATAGAGATGGGGTCTTGCTCTTGCTCAGGATGGTCTTGGAACTCCTGAGCTCAAAGGATCCTCCTGCCTCGGCCTCTCAGAGTGCTAGAATTACAGATGTCAGCCACCACACCAAGCCAAACTCTGAAATTTTCTAAGTGCCAGCTTGATGCCACAAATGTAAAATTCTACACCTGATTTCAAATGATGAGCTGCAGTCAAAATACTATCAAAACTTTGTTTTGGGCTCAGTGTCTGTAGCTCAAGCTGCTAAGGCGCCAGCCACATACACCTGAGCTGGCAGGTTCGAATCCAGCCCTAGCCCGCCAAACAACAATGATGGCTGCAACCAAAAAATGGCTGGGCGTTATGGCGGGTGCCTGTAGTCCCAGCTGCTTGGGAGGCGGAGGCAGGAGACTCGCCTGAGCCCAGTAATTGGAGGTTGATGAGAGCTGTGATGCCACAGCTCTCTATCCCGGGTGACAGCTTGAGGCTCTGTCTCAAAAACAAACAAACAAGGCTTGGCGCCTGTGGCTCAACGGGCTAAGGCGCCAGCCACGTACACCTGAGCTGGCGGGTTTGAATCCAGCCCGGGCCTGCCAAACAACAATGACGGCTGCAACCAAAAAATGGCCGGGTGTTGTGGCGGGCGCCTGTAGTCCCAACTACTTGGGAGGAGGAGGCAGGATACTCCCTTGAGCCCAGGAATTGGAGGTTGCTGTGAGCTGTGATGTCACAGCACTCTATCCAGGGTGACAGCTTGAGGTTCTGTCTCAAAAAAATAAATAAATAAATAAAATGAAATACAATAAAATATAATAAAATAAAATACTAAATTTGAAACACTTGTAGCCCTAAGAGCTTTGGATAAGGAATACTCAACATGTATTTTTTTATTTCATTGGCTTTTAACCAGTCCACGACCCAAAAAATCTGCCTGGAATACTCTCCCTAACTCCACCCCAGCCCCTATCTACCATTGGACTTCATTTAAATGTTGACCTTAAAAGACCTTTCCAGAGGCCCCATTTCCATTTGTTTCTTATTAAATGCTATGGAAAACGGGTGGTGCCTGTGGCTCAGTGAGTAGGGTGCCAACCCCATATACCGAGGGTAGCGGGTTCAAACCCAGCCCTGGCCAAATTGCAACCAAAAAATAGCCGGCCGTTGTGGTAAGTGCGTGTAGTTCCAGCTACTCGGGAAGCTGAGGCAAGAGAATCTCCTAAGCCCAAGAGCTGAAGGCTGATGTGAGCTGTGATGTCACATCACGCTACTGAGGGCAACAAAGTGAGACTCCGTCTCTAAAAAAAAAACAAATAAATAAAATAAAGTTACTTTCCTCTAACTTTAGGGAGCAGGGTTAATAAATAAATAAATAAATAAATACTATGGAAAAGTCCAAGTTGCCTTAACAATTTAGCATACTTATCCTGTGATTATTATTTTTTTTTTTTGTAGAGACACAGTCTCACTCTATCACCCTGGGTAGAGTGCCGTGGCGTCACACAGCTCACAGCAACCTCCAACTCTTGGGCTTAGGAGATAATCTCTTGCCTCAGCCTCCTGAGTAGCTGGAACTACAGGCACCTGCCACAACGCCTGGCTAGACTCTGTGATTATTTAATGTCTCTTGACCCAGTAACAAGTAGGAACCTGACTTTCAGCTTTTTTTTGTTGTTGTTGTAGAGACAGAGTCTCACTTACCGCCTTCGGTAGAGTAGCGTGGCGTCACATAGCTCACAGCAACCTCTAACTCCTGGGCTTAGGTGATTCCCTTGCCTCAGCCTCCTGAATATGGGACTACAGGCGCCCGCCACAATGCCCAGCAATTTTTTCTGTTTTTGCAGTTCGGCCGAGGCCGGGTTTGAACTCGCCACCTTCAGTATATGGGGCCGGCGCCCTACTCGATGAGCCACAGGTGCCACCTGACCTTCAGCTTTTTGCACAGTGCCTGATCCAAGGGAACTATCCATAAATACCTATTGATAGTTAGATATTAGAATTACACAAAGTAATTGCCACTGATTATAAAACATTTTTCTTATATACCTGAAATCAGACTGCATATTACAATCAGTGCCCTGTCAGCTCAGTTTGCACTAAGTATGTTTTCTTGTTTTAGTACAATAATGGTTTATCTTTCAATTGATGGTATGAATTAAGATAAGGTACAAAAAAAAGCAATAATCTCATTCTCAATTGATGGTATGAATTAAGATAAGGTACAAAAAAAAGCAATAATCTCATTCTCTGATACTGTAGCTATGAGATCACATGCCTAAAAAAGCAGAAATTTAGAACTGATAATCAGGGCTAAAATAGAAGATAACCAAGTTGCCTGGCATGGTGGCTCAGGCCTATAATCCCAGCATTCTGGGAGGCCGAGGCGGGTGGATTGCCTGAGTTCACAGGTTTGAGATCGGCCTGAGCAAGAGTGATACCCTGTCTCTAAAAATAGCCGGACATTGTGGCAGGCGCCTGTAATCCCAGCTACTCGGGAAGCTGAGATAAGAGAATCGCTTTAGCCCAAGAGTTTGTGGCTGCTGTGAGGTATGATGCCACAGCACTCTACGGAGGGTGACAAAGTAAGACATTATCTCAAAAAAAAAAAAAAAAAAAAAAAGATAACTAAGTAAATGACAGAGACAGGATAGGAAAATCCTAAGTATTTCAGTAAGACTGCTTCTGTGGCAAGTAGGGGAACAAGTTATCACGGAGTATCCGTGATACCAAAAGCAGATCAGGCAAATAGCTATTTCCTGCTACAAACTCCTACATCTGATGAGCAATGGCTAAATTATCAGGGCCAAGTCTGACTCCACACAGGATCTGTCAGGAACTGAAATTCCCTCTATTTTTACCAGCTGTAGTAGTGGTCTCAGCTCCTCACAAAATGAGGGTGGCGCATAGCCAGGTAGATGAGAAGTCCATGTGCTAATAGACAGATGGTGGAGTATCTATGCCAAAAGAATTCACCATTCACTAACCTCCAAAGAAAACACTGAAATACTAGGAAAAGAGCTTCCTTTCTGGCATTTGAGTGACCAGGATCCTCTTTACCAGCTGAATCCCACCTTATTAAACAACCACATAGCAAACTAGAAACCTAAAGAACCTATTTCTCAGGGTTACCGCCACACTCTTCTATAACATGGATCACACTATATACCATAGTCCAAGCTTGAAAAAATGGGGAGAAAGTAAATGTTAATATTACTACCTCAATGTGCTTCTGTGCTAATGTGGCAGGATAAAGGAGACCTCAAAAAGAGGTAAAGTTGGCTTGGTGCCTGTAGCTCAATGGGCTAAGGCGCCAGCCATGTACACCTGAGCTGGCGGGTTCGAATCCAGCCCGGGCCCACCAAACAACGACAGCTGCAACCAAAAAATGGCCGGGCATTGTGGCGGGCACCTGTAGTCCCAGCTACTTGGGAGGCGGAGGCAAGAGACTCATTTGAGCCCAGGAATTGGAGGTTGCTGTGAGCTGTGATGCCACAGCACTCTATCCAGGGTGACAGCTGGAGGCTCCGTCTAAAAAAAAAAGGTAAAGTGGCTGGGCGCAGTAGCTTAGGCCTGTAATCCTAGCACTGATAGCTTGAGTTCCCGAGTTTGAAACCAGCCTGAGCAAAAGCAAGACACTGTCTCTACTAAAATAGAAAACCTGAGGCAAGAGGATCGCTTGAGCCCAAGAGTTGGAGGTTGTTGTGAGCTATGATGCCACGTCACTATACCCAGGACAACAGCTTGAGACTCTTGTCTTAAAAAAAAAAAAAAGGCAAAGTATCATTCTGCTTTCCATTATGTAAAACAACAAGCATCCAAAAGAATCCACATGAACTATTTTTAGTAAGCAGCATATGGATATTTTAATGTAATACAATGTTCTGAAATATGTAGTATGATATATAAAAACTATTCACCTAGAAATGTAAACCATGAAACTTAAAAGTAATATTTCTCACGAATTTTACTCATTCTCTTAAGGCATGTTCAGTTGAATTTCTGTTTTTTAAAATTCTTCATTATGGGCAGCATCTGTGGCTCAACGGAGTAGGGCGCCAGTCCCACATGCTGGAGGTGGTGGGTTCAAACCCAGCCCTGCCCCCTCAAAACAAACAAACAAACAAAAAAATTCTCCATCATTAGCTAGCCACCATATACACCAGGGGCGGCGAGTTTGAACCTGGGCCTGATTAACAGACAAAAATTAACAAAACAACAACAAATTCTTCACCACTAAGTAAATAGTTGAAAACAATGAAACTGACCATGGATGTTCCTATAGACTAATAATTTCTATAAGATGGGTGGGATCAATAGCCAAATAAGCTGTCAAATTTTACTATGCTAGAAGCTAACTACACTAGTATTTGCAAAACTATCTCAGATGATGAATCAAAGGGCAGAAAATACAATTCAAGTTAAAAGGAAAAAAGCTGGAACCAACTTTCAAGCCTAGGAATGTGTTTCAGAAAAGTTATTCAAAATACCAACTAGTGTCTTTCTGGAACATTTCATCCTCCAAAACTAGACACTAGAGAGTATTAACAAAAACATGAATAGGTACAACTGAAGAAAAGCTGTCTTAAAATTACATTTTATTTACCATGGCATCTCATCAAGTATCTTCAACACCGTAATGAAAACATTTACTCCTATCTTGGGGGAAGATATTACAGAACCAGGAATAGCAAGAAAAATGAACAGTTTCTGTTTTCTATGATAAAATTCCTATCCAAAAAGGAATGCCATGTTATCTGCAGCAAGGGTTAGAAGAGGGCCATAGAGAAAATTCAAGTCCATTGTTAGGCTGGGAAAAGGTTTGGTACCAACAAGTATTACCTATTTCAAAAGTATTTTGTAATTTTATACAAAGCATAGTTCTGCGTAAGCAATTTTTGAACATGGTAGATCTGACCAATTAACCTTCAGGGAAAGTTTAACCCATAAAATCATTACATTGGTGCTGCTTGAGCATTCTGAGCATTTTTGAGGTTGATACAGAGGCAGTAAGCAGAGAAGCAGTTCTTTGCTATGATAACAGAAGTATAAAAAAAAATCAATTCCCTCCCACATTCCAAAAAAGCACAGCTTAGTCTAGCCTCAAGTCTCTGTTGGGCTGACTTAAGACCATGACTTAAGTGAAAAGTCTCAGTAGGTATAAGGCTGGTGTACCCTTCTTTCTGTGACTCAATTTTTTTTTTTTTTTTTTTTGTAGACAGAGTCTCACTTTGTTGCCCTCAATAGAGTGCTGTAATGTCATAGCTCACAGCAACTTCGAACTCTTGAGTGTAAGAGATTCTTTTACTTCAGCCTCCTGAGTAGCTGGGACCACAAGCGCCTGCCATAACGCCCAGCTATTTGTTTTTTGTTGTTGTTGCAGTTTGGCAGGGGCTAGGTTCAAACCCACCACTATGGGTATATGGGGCCAGTGCCCTACTCACTGTGCCACAGGTGCCGCCCTAAAAGTTATTCTTAAAGAAAAAGACCAGGGGCTCAGCGCCCGTAGCTTAGTGAGTAGGGCGCCAGCCACATACACCAAAGCTGGCGTGTTTGAGCCCGCCTGGGCCTGTTAAACAACGACAACTGCAACAAAAAAAATACAGCTGGGCATTGTGGTGGGTGCCTGTAGTCCCAGCTAACTTGGGAGGCTGAGGTAATAGAATCACTTAAGCCCAAGAGTTTGAAGTAGCAGTGAGCTGTAACGCCACAGCACTCTACCGAGGGCGACATAAACTCTGTCTCAAAAAAAAAAAAAAAGACCAGGACCCAAGTAAATAACTATACTTCTCAAAACAATTACAATTTTAGGTTTCAACATCCACCAATCCTTTCCCTTCTACTCTTCCTTTCTTCTCTCCCCCTCTTGATTGGTCAAACAAATCTTTAGGAAAATATTTGAATAAAAATGTAGTAAAAATCTGAGTTTAATATTACTCAACCATTAGAACTGGTTTTTAATGAATGCAAAGAAACAAAATTATACTACAAAGTTAAATTTATAGGTTAGGAATAGTGGCTCAGGACTGTAATCCTAGGACTCTTGAGAAGCTGAGGCAGTAGACTGCCTGAGCTCAGGAGTTCAAGATCAGCCTGAGCATAATTTTTTTCTACTAAAAATAGAAAAAAGTGGCTCGGTGCCTGTGGCTCAAAGGGCTAAGGCACCAGCCACATACACCTGAGCTGGCGGGTTCAAATCCAGCCCGGGCCCACCGATCAACAATGACGGCTGCATCCAAAAAATGGCCAGGCGTTATGGCGGGCACCTGTAGTCCCAGCTACTTGGGAGGCAGAGGCAGGAGACTCGCTTGAGCCCAGGAATTGGAGGTTGCTGTGAGCTGTGATGCCACAGCACTCTATCCAGGGTGACGGCTTGAGGCTCTGTCTCAAAAAAAAAAATAGAAAAAAGCTAACCAAGCATCATGGCAGATGCCTGTAGTCCCAGCTACTTGGGAGGGTGAGGCAAAAGGAGCCCTTCAGCCCAGGAATTTGAGACTGCTGTGAGCTATGATGCCACGGAACTCTACCCAGGGCCACTGAGAGAGACTCTGTCTCAAAAAACAAACAACAAAAACAAAAACTAAGTTACATTTATAGAATGTGACCTTATCTAAGAAGAGAATATGTTAAGACAACATTTATTGTAATTTCTCCTGTAGTATATACAATCTTCAAAGGTTAGGTTCAGTGGCTCAAGCCTGTAATCCTAGCACTTTGGGAGGCTGGGGCACAAGGACTGCTTGAGAAGTTTGAAAGCAGCATGAATAACATAGTAAGATCCTGTTTCTACCAAAAACAAAAAAATAATAATAAAATAAAAAAATTTAATTAGGTATGAACATATCTACAGCTCCCACTACTTGAGAGGCTCACCTGATCCCAGGTGTTCAAGGCTGCACTGTCACTGCACTGAAGCCTGGGCAACAGAGGGAGACCCAATCTTTAAAAAAAAGTGGCTACCAACAGTTTCTCCCCTCCTTAAAAAACATGTCACTCCTCCCCAGGTACAGTGGCTTATACCTATAGTACCAATTACTTAGGGAAGCTGGAATAGAAGGATCACTTGAGCTAAGGACTTTAAGACAGTAGTGAACTACGATCATGCCTGTGAATAGCTACTGCACTCCAACATGGGTAATTTAATAAGACAAGGAAGGATGGGAGGGAGGGAGACACAGGTCTCCCTCTGTTGCCTCACTAGAGTACACTGGCATCATCATAGTTCACTGCAACCTCAAACTCCTGGACTCAAGCAGATCCCACTGCCTCAGCCTCCCAAGTAGCTGGGACTATGTGCCACCATGCCCAACTAATTTTTTAAATTGAGGTGGTTTTGGCTGGGTGAGGTGCCTCATGCCTACAATCCTAGTACACTGGGAGGCTGAGGCAAATGGATTGCTAGAGCTCAGGAGTTCTGAGACCAGCCCAAGGAAGACTGAGACTCCATCTCTAAAAATATCTGGGCGTTGTGACGGACACCTGTAGTCCCAGCTACTCAGGAGACTGAGGCAAGAGGATCTCTTGAGCCCAAGAGTTTGAGGTTCCTGTGGGTTACGACACCATGAAACTCTACCTGGGGTGACAGAGTGAGACTCTGTCAAAAAAAAAAAAAAAAAAATTGGCTCAGCGCCTGTGGCTCAACGGGCTAAGGCGCCAGTCACGTACACCTGAGCTGGCGGGTTCGAATCTGGCCCCACCAAACAACGATGGCTGCAACCAAAAAATGGCTGGGCGTTGTGGCGGGCGCCTGTAGTCCCAGCTACTTGGGAGGCGGAGGCAAGAGACTCACTTGAGCCCAGGAATTGGAGGTTGCTATGAGCTGTGATGCTTACAGCACTCTATCCAGGGTGATAGCTTGAGGCTCTGTCTCAAAAAAAAAACAACA
>CAUYRH010055674.1:0-21389 GCA_963574655.1 Perodicticus potto
GCCTGTAGTCCCAGCTACTTGGGAGGCAGAGGCAGGAGACTCGCTTGAGCCCAGGAATTGGAGGTTGCTGTGAGCTATGATGCCACAGCACTCTATCCAGGGTGACAGCTTGAGGCTCTATCTCAAAAAAAAAAAAAAAAAGAAAGAAAAGAAATATTCTGTCTATAAAAACATTAATGTTAATTTTTCCAGTAAAACCTGGATGCCCAGAAAACCAAGGGGAAAAGAAAACAGCAAAGTAAATAATCTAATATAGTGTGTTTTTTAAATTCAAAGTTGTCAGAAAGTACACAGCAACCTAGTTTTGGATTGTATTTTATAGATTATAAATTTTTCAGATGGCAATTAGCTTTAGCAAAATATTTCTGTCTATCTTAAGTGTCCTGGGCACTTTTTCTGAATATAAAATAAACCAGCATAGGTATTAACTAACCGCTTCCTTTTCTATGTAGCATGAAAAATTTAATACCCCAAATATTTTCTCCTCTATAAATTACTGAACGAAGTAGTTAAGACTGAGCTATTATTTTTATTCATTTGAAAATTGATACTATACAGATAGGAACTGGGCTCTTTTCTTTTCTTTCTGTAAGCAGCTAAAGAAAATGTTACATTTATAGTTGACAGTACCCACATCTGATTAAGTTAAATGCTTTTCCTACTTGCAAAGACAAGACACAGGAGAATGCCTTCTGCCTTGTGATTTTTCTAAATGGTGAGATTGAAAAACTGATAAAAATAGCTTATATTTCTCCAAGCTTTTCTTTGTAGGCATTTAATTATGTGATAGCATTACATCTTTTCTTTCCTTTTAGATACAGAACCATGCTACACTGCTCTGACACAATAAAAAAAGAAAACTAGTACTATTGAACCTAGCTGCTGGGTTGCCAAAATGTGCACATTGCGGAGAATAAACCAAGTCTACTTTGTTGATAAGATGCCAAGGTCCTTAACATAGGGAGCATACTAAAAAGGGTGATTCTGCAGAAAATATGTCTGTGAACCTTTGGCATAACCTTACAACATAATACAGAAATAGCCCTGAACAATAAGGAGGCATCCTCGCCCCCAACCCCACAAAGAAAAGTAATAGATAATTTATGGCAATAATATAGTTACAAGAAATTAATTACTGCTTTCAACGAAAAATGAGCAAATATATTAATCAGTGATTCTCAGACATTGGACAATGGCCATACAGGACTGTGATAACTGAGGGAAGGGAAATCAGATGAGCTGTACAATTGTTTCAGGTTATTGTGTGGCCTGAAGGAAGAGTCTAGACTGTATGAAAGAGGCGGTGAGCCCAATCAGAATGCAGTGGTCTCATTGTGGGTAAGAGACAGAAATAAGTGTTGATGGAAGATAAAGTGACTAGCATTTGTGGAGCAGTGGAGAGAACCACCTTCAGAACTTTGTAGATACACAGGATTTGCACAGGGCTTTAGCTGGGCGTTTATACATAAATGAGAGGAAATTAGCTGAGGTTAAGTAAAGAACTACTGGAAAGGAGTAGACAGGACAATTTCCAGAGGCTACAAAGACCTAGAAATAATTTAAGATTCCCGAACCCAGATATAAGGGCTTCCTATAACAAGGGGCATCAGGTAGATGCCTCGGAAGATAATACCTTATATTTGGGAACTTGATTAGACCTAGACTAAAACACAGTCTGGACCCACATTAAAAAAATATAAAGGCAAGTCTCAAAGGGATCAAGTTGAACCTATGTAACTTCACTATGCACCAGAACAAAAATCAAACATTACTAAAAAGAAACAGCATAACCCAACACTCAACAATGTGATTCACAATATCCAGCATCTAGCGAACACATTGCCAGGCACACAAAAAAGCAGGATGTTATAATCCATACCAGGAGAAAAATGTCAACAGACACAGAACTAGAAATGACAGGGATAATGGGAATATTCTATGATAAATATGTTCCTTGTGTTCTGGATGGTAGAGGAAAATATAAGCATAATAAGAGAAATAGAAGATACTGCAGTACCTAGAGATAAAACACAATATGTGAAATAAAAAATAAACTGAAAGAGATTAACAACAAATTAGATGTTGAAAAGAAAAAAATTCAGTGAATAAAAAACACATTGCAATACAAAATACCCAAAATGAAGCATGGAGAGAAAGTCCACAGATTTGGAGGAGCATCCGTGACCCAAAAGACAGTATCCACTAATCTAACATACATGCAATTGGAAGCCCAGAAAGAGATGAAAATCAGGAGAAACGGAATAAATATTTGAAGATATAATACCAAAAAAAATTTGTCAAGAACATCAACAAAGCCTAAATGGAATAAACATAACATGCCAAGCAACAGTACCATCAAACTGCTGAAAAGCAGTGTTAAAGGGAAGATCTTAAAAGCAGCTATGGATAAAAACTAAAAAATAAAACAACTTCTTTTAAAAAAAACTCACACAAATCATGGCTATTCGTTAGAATATTTGTGATAGCAATCGCCCTTATCTTCTGATTTCCAAAGAAAGAAACACAATTCTTGAGGCACATTTGGCAAGTAAGGGAGGTTATAGAAGAGAGAGAAAAAATATGTTTGGGAAGTGACAGGAGAGATTAGGGGAAGATAAAAACAATCTCACATGATTTTATTTTCTAGTTCTCCAAATTCTAGCATAACTACAGGGTTTTAGAGGACCAGAATCCCATAAGGATTATCTAGTTCCATGCCCTTGATCTGTAACAGAAAAAATGGGATAAAAGAAAAGAGAGATAACTCAAATCAAACAACTAGATGGTGCAGGAAGAAAGCCATAGCTCAGTTCTTTCTTTTAAAAAAAAACCACAAGTTTTGTTTTCATGTTTCCCATTTACTTTATCAGAATCATCTGAATGTTGTCAATTGGATACTTAAACGAAAACCTTGATCCCAGTTCATGCTGTAAAAGAAAAAAAAAATTAGCTTGAGATGAATCATGTACTTAATGGAATAGCAAAGGATTATTTGAATAAGACATAAGAAGAAAGAACTATAAAAAGTTGATAAATAGCTTTAATGAAAATAAAGAATTTCTATTATAAAAAGACATGATAGTATGAAAACCCAAAGCCACAAATTTAAAGACTATATTAGGAATACATATTTCTGATGATGGACTTATATCAAGAATAAGTAGTCCTTACAAATTAGATTTGTAAAAAAAAAAAAAAATTGGGGAAAAGACTATAGCAGATACTACAGAAAAACATGGGTATTCACCTGGCTAATAAGTATATGAAAAGATACTTGATATTGTTACTCATCAAGAATGGTAAATTCAAGCCACAATGACTTATTCAATGTAATGATACGTATGCCATTGATACCAGCAATGAAGGCCTTAATGATTTGCCTCATTAAAATTCTCAAAGATTCATAAGGAAATAAGTATGAGCATCCTCACTGCAACGGCGCATGTCATGGCAAGGAGTAGGAAGCAGTCTGGGTTTCCTGTAGGAGAATGGTACATAAAATATGGTAGATGCAATGCGCAATCACAAAGTACACCTGGAAAATGAACAAATCTTAAAAATATAATACATTTCAAAATAAGAAGCAGAATGAGACACATGACACAATTCCTTTACTATAAATTATACACAATAGCATAATAAGGCATTTTGCTGAGGCACATACAATAAAATACATATTAAATATAAAAGAATGTTTGAGGGGCAGGACTGACCTAGGTGCTAAATATAAATAATTTGAAAAAAGGAAAAAAGGAAAGGGCTTTGCAAAGACAAATGATAATAATATACCTTGAACTGAGAAGTGTGATTAATTCAATGCAATCAACCTGATGTCCAAAAAGGAAAAAGAGAAAAAAAATTAAAAAACTAACACAGAAGGCAAGACCACAAAGGTGAAAGGTGTAACAGTTATGTGAACATCAAATAGACAAGGCAGTCTGCTTTGTTTCATTTTTCTAAGCATCCTTTTGCAAACCGACTCAGAGATCCAGCAGTGAAAAATGAATGAGGCTCTGTGAATAAAATACTGTGTTTTAAAAATAAAGCTCTGTTTTACTTCTCCTTTGATTTCTGGGGCAGGGTCACAATGTGAAGAGTAACATGATTCTGTTATTTGTCCAGAAAGATCCTACATAAAATTCTCCAATTTAAACTGGAAAGAAACTTAGGGCATATTTAGCTCAATCATCTCGATTTAAAAGCACAAAAATAGTGGGTCATGGTTCTAAAGTGACTTGCCTAAAATATACAGTAGTTGAGTAGAACAATTGAGACTAGAACTCTATTTTCTGCCCTTCTGTGTACAGTTCCTTCTGCTTTGCCCCACTGAGTCATTGCCACTTGAGGAACACACCACATACAGTAAAGACTGCAAACTATGATGACAAAACACTCAAAGATCCATTGAAAATTGCATCTCAATTCACCTGACCCTTTTAAAACCAGATTCCTCATCAATTGATGCGGGGTTGCTTTTATTAATAAAAAAAGTATTGTTTCAATACTTAGTATTGTTTCAAAACTAAGACACAGAGAGATCATATCTTTAAAAGAGGAGTACTCTTTTTGCCCTAGGTAAATAATTTAAAGAAAAATTCAATTGCATGTATTTGAATGAAATATTTCATGGTCTCCACTTGAGACCTGAAATCACATTTTCTGTGAACATAGATAAAGAGGGTACAGAAGAGTCTGACAGATCTGTTATTACCCTAAAAAAGAACCAGGAGTTATGCTTTGGGTTGGTTTTCTTACTGTATGCTACTTTATCCTAAAACCTAAGCGGTAACAGTAATAAAATAATAATCAGCATTATCATCCAGTCATTGATGGTAATGTTAATTTAGGTCTACCTAATGAAGATTCTACAGCTATAATTTTTAAAAGGTAAGTTTTTTTTAAAGTATATACCTGTATAGAATATGCATTCACTTGCAGAAATGTATAGATGGAAAGAGATACTGTGTCGTCTCCCCTGGCATCTGTTCCAACTCTTTCCCATTGTAAAGAAACCACAGAATTTATGTGGGATTAACCTTATTCCTTCTCCAGAGCTGATCTCTGAAGCAAGCATATCAACTGGCTGCTTCTTTTGCCATTATTATTTGCCTCAAAATGGGCAACAACCCCTAATCAACCTAGCTCATTCAGTTCAAGCTGTTTTTCTGACCATAGTTGCTGACTGTGGTTGGTCAGATCAAATTAAGATCAAGAACTTAAACATGCCAGTTTAAGGCGCTTTTTTATGATGCCAAGGCTGTGCAGACGTGTGGGCTAAACTTGCAGGTGCCATTGTGCTCTATGAAGCAGGCCATAGTGAGGATGAGCAAGGACATCACACATATGGAAAGGCAGATAGAGCTGGGGAAACGTCAGACAACAAGAACCGTGACCATGCCCATGGTCACTCTACTCTGCGGTTTTCTATTTGATGAACCAATGCATTACTTTCATGGAAAGGGCCACACCTATGGTGCATATTGCAAGGGTACATGTCAAACCTATTAGGTCTACAGTATAAACGTCTTAATACAATAATTGAGTAAGTGAGGTGAAGGCTATGTTAACCAGTTTGATGTAAGTATTCCAAATTGTATATAAAATCAGCACATTGTACCCCATAAATGCATTAATGTATACAGACATGATTTAATAAAATAAAAAGAAAGCTATTTGAATATTTTGGGTTATATGCAATAACAATAACCCGAGATGTTATTTCTGAAATTTTACTATTCAGAAATAATCACTGTCAGCAGTTTGGTTTAGAGACTCCTAACCTTGTGTGTGCGCACACACACACACTCACATGCATGTCTGTGTCTGTGTGTGTTTGAGTTAAAACATTTTAAAACCAAGTTAGGGCTTTTTTCTCTCTCCCGCCGTGTGTCTCATGTCTCTCTCTCCTCGTCCCTCTCTCCCTTCTCTCCTGTCCTCTCTTCCTCTCTCTCTCTCTCTCCTCCTTAATGCTGTCCTGCAGCATCCCCCCCCCCAATAAAGACCTTTCATACAAAAAAAAAAAAAAAACTAAGTTAGGAATCAATAATACATACAAGTTTGGAAGCATTTATGTTGATGAAGATATGAATATATTAGCATGTCACTAAACTAAAATTACATCATTCTTAATGGCCTTATAGTATTGCATTATATGTCTGTGCCATAATTTAATAATTATTAAAGCCAGCCTTGTATTTGGACACTTGCATTTTTTCCAATTTCTTCCTACCTAAATATCAGGAAAATGAACAACTTTGCAGCTATATTCTTCACAATATGTATGCTTATTACTTTTGAATAAATACCAAAAAAGTGACAATCATAGGATTAAATACTATGAATAACCCTAAGAATTGCTATGTGCTTTACCAACTTGCCCTCCAAAGAGGCAATGCCACCCTCAAAAAATAACAGTCCCTATTTCAGACTTTCCTCCATTAGACAATTTTTCTTGGTAGCAAAATATTGATACAAATTTCTTCAAAGCTATGAAAGCTATAATTGTACATATTCTATATATATTATAATTAATATTGAAGTTATTAATATAATAGGTATTTTTTAAAAATCCATCATACCTTCAGTGATTTATTTTGTGCCAGGCACGTTTAAGCTTTTCCTAATGTAATTTTCACAATGTTTCTAAGAATTAAGTTTTATGAACTTCATTATAAATAGAAGAAAACAGATTTAGATGCAAATATGTTTTCTGACATGGCATAATAAATTGCAAATCAACTCAATTTTACTAACAATCTCTAGAGAGCAAGAGAAGTCAAAAGATGTCCTGTAAAAGTCCAACCTGGGTGAAAATATAATGGTGGCCCTAAGTTTTGTCATAGGGTTACATCAAGATATTCACCTTGCTGTAGCATCCCATCCAGATTAGCATGTGTTTAAGATTTTCCCTCAATTTTGTGATTTATCACTAATAATAACCGCATTCAATTAAGCCAAGATATTCCCATAAACCTTAATTTTTCACTTGCAGCTCCTACCATCTAAGAGTGTATGAATCATCTGAGCATTAAATATAATTCTCATTTTCACACAGGATTAAATCTGAAAAGAGACCGCAGATGAAATATCTTTCATTCACTATATGGTTTCCAGACAAATGTTAACTAACCCACCTCTTTCATGGAAAGTACACTGCCACTCACTGATAAAACAAAGATACAAATAGGAAGGGTCAGCTTGCTCGCTCTGATCCCAGATGGTGGTAGACAAGTACGTGATGTCCCTACCAGCCATGTGGTGCTCCAGATAGCTGTTCTGTGGCTCTTGCTATGGACTATGAGATGTGCCAGGCTTCGAGATCACATACTGACGGGATCAGTGGGGAATTTGGGAAATTACTAGTTAGGTGTATATAAAACATGGGCAGGAAATAGAGGCTGAGCAGCCCAACTGGACACGATTGCTACAGTTTTCTGTCACGCCTTAAATGCTAGACATCAAAGACTATTTGATGGTTTGATAATAATTTTTGAGTTTGTAATAAGCCCTTTCATAAGCCATGAGCTAAAAAGTAAAGAAAATCCATTGTAAATGAAAACTTAAATACTAAATTTCCTTGTTTGGAGAAAGATGATGATAAATACTTAGCTTGCACAAAATACTTATGAATATTTACTTTTTATCAGTGATACCATTGATCCTATCTAAACACACAGATACAAATACACAGAAGAAACATCAGCCTTCACCTCAAAAGTTAACAGTAATTTTAAGAAAGATGTACCCCAAGACAGCAATTTAAAGTGGGAGGTGAAAAAGTTTCTCCTTGTCACCCTGTGATGCATGGTTTTTCATTTAAACCAAATAACAATTTGTTTAAATTCATCTTGCTAATTTTTAATTCCAATATTTTATATGCAGAGATAAAAAGTCAATACATGGCTGTCAGGGCACTTTGAGAACACAAGATGCACTTGTGAACAGTTCAGCGATGGAGTTTTACTCCAACGCCTCTTGTGCTTCAGATAGAAATCAATCAATTCCAACAACAGTTTGATTTTTTAATGTAATTTATGAAACCAACATAAAACATTTCAGAACTCATTCTGCTAAAGGTGAAGGATCTCACATTGCTGTCAATGCTTTCAAAAATGTAAAGTTTAGCAGGAAAGATAAAACTAGTTCTATAATATTACATAAATTTTGCTGGATCATAGTCATGACAGTAACATTTTTACTAAGTGTGATAGGTTATATTACAAGTTTTCTGTAGAATAATATAAGCCACCATACCATATGCGCTTCTCACAATGTGACCTTGGCATTCATCCCGTGAAGTGTTTGGGGTCTATGCCCCCTGCCTTATATATGGGCAAACATTTGTTAATATTTTATTAGAGTATGCTACTTCCAAGTACACATGATCAAAAAGCCATGATTTCAGCCATTTAGAACAAGGCACCTACTCTTGTTATCTTCCACGCTCTTAGGAAAAGCAGATATTTTCTAGCCCATTCAAGGAGACCACCTGATTAAGTGACATATAGATATTACAGGTACTAGCTCAGCAGAGGTCCTAAATGACAATCAGCTTCATCTAGACAGCTCTTAGCCTCCAGCTATTGCCTTATTTCAAACTTTTAAGCCTTTCTAGCTAAGACCCTACGTATTGTGGGGAAGAAACAAGTCATATTGCTGTACACTGTCCAAATTCTTGATTCAGAGGGTCTGGGCACATGACACAGTTGCTGTTTTATGCCATGAAGTGATGGGGTGATTTGTTATGCAGTAATAGCTAACCAATACATTCAGAAACTGATAACACTGAAATTAATTATGGTGTACATACATTCAGAATAGTTGCTGAGCAAGCTTTGATAGTCTACAAATTGCAATAGATGCTATAGTTGTCAAAAATTTACAAATATGTGTTTAGAGTAAATAAAACATAAAAATATAAAATTTTATGAAGGAACAGCTGTCTTGTAAGGTGCTATGTATTTTCTATCTCAATTATTCAGCACAATTTTTTTTTTTAATTTTCTCTTTAAAGAAGTACTTCTGAAATTAAAAGGTCCTGTATAGGGTAAACCTTTTATCAAAAAGTTCTCTGAATGTAAATTGCCTTAAGTAGCGTTGAGTCATTTAGAAATTTGTAAATATTGAAGATGAGGCTTTCTTGTAAATAGAAAAATATTGAAATTTACCACAAAACAAGGGTGGAAACCTTAAGAATTATATGAGAAGATTTTAAATGGTATAAAATTTAATGTGCCAAATTCTATAATTAAACTTTGGAATATCTTAAATTCTGAAGGAAAATATTTGGATAAAGATTCTATTTTGATTGAAAGCATTTATATTCTGAATCATCATGGTATTAAAATTAAGAATTCTGCACAAATGCAGTAGCTTATGCCTATAATACTGATATTTTAGGAGGCTAAGGCAGGAGGATGGCTGAGGCCAGGAGTTCAAGAACAGCCTGGGCACAATTTTAAGTTAGCTACACCTGGTGGTGTGCACATGTAGGCCTAGCTACTTGGGAGGATCAGGCAGGGAGGATGTTTGAGCTCAAAAGTGGTAGGTTATAATGAGCTATGATTATACTATAGCCCTCCAACCTGGGTGACAAAGTGAGACCCTGTCTCAAAAAAAAAAATCATAAATAAATAAAATAAGAATTTTATCATTTATTTGAAAATGTTTTATCTTAAAAACAATTTTCAAATCAAGATAGATGGAAGAGAGTAAAGAAAGATAGTATCTACAGAAATACTTTCGTAGACACATTTCAGAGTGTAAGTACCAATAAAGGAGTACTAAGAATATTCCCTATCTAGCAGAATTTGATATTTTTAGCTATATTAGCATCTATAGAGAAAGCATTTCCTCAACTAAAAACATTAGTTGACAAAGCAATTAAAGATCTCACTATCAAATGTATTAATGATAAATGCGACTTTGAAAATAATTGCAGTCAATTTAATTTAAAAAAACAAGATCCTTATTGTAGGGAATTTATTCTTCAGGAAAATACTAATGATGTATTGTGGGAAACAGACAAGACTAAAAGCCTGGTTAAGTACATGAATGCATAACAAGAATAATTACTGTTTGTTTTTCTAATGATCAGATCATTAATAAGAACTTTTTATTTTCATTTAATGTACATTGATATGTTACCTTAATTTTTATAGAGTTTTGTTTCACTATAGATGATTTTACTAGATGATTTTAGGCAAGACTTTTTATACCCATTAATATAATAAACCATTTCTTTAGTTAATAAATATTTGTTTATATAAATGTAATTTCTTTTAGTCTTTTTTATTTTTAAAAGCATCCTACTTTGAATAAATTGACTACTTTAATATAAAGGAGCTATTTTCAATAATTATTAGAAGATGGGCAGTTTTGCTTTCATTGAAGGTGAGAAGGGAGGTATAATTCTCACAAGGTGGTGAGCGATGGAAATCAAATCTACTTTGGGGTTGTAAGACACAATTAAGAAAATAAATGGTTTCATGGCAGTTTCCCAGCCCTACACATTGCACGTCTGATCAGAAGGTTGACAGAGGAATTTTTCAAATAGCAAGCCAGCAAAGAAAAGGGGAACGTGTTCAAGCACTCAGTGGCAGATATTGGCTATAGTCAACTTAATAGGTGGTGGCTGTTCTTCCACCACTCACCTCCTCTTACCCTAATGTTTCATCCATCTGCTTCTTACCCATGGGCTTCCAAACAGCACTGCAAGTGTTCTAGAAACTCAGTTCTGCAAGTGAAATCAGAAGGCAGGAGCTGGGTACTCTTTGAAGTAGGACAAATGTTTCCAGCTTTGGTCAGGCCTAAAAAATTTAGAAGGACTTTCACTTTTCTTCTAGGTACCAAAGCAAATTAACAGGACCTTGGAACTTAAATCGTGTTCGTTAGAAACTTCCCCATTTAAAACCTCACAAAGTCAGATCACCTGTGGGGCAGAGAAACTGTAATGAGCTGGCGTCTGCCAAAAGATAGGGCAATAATGATTTCAAGGTCATGGACTGGCGGAGTGCTGAAGAAGAAAAGACTGGCAAACGTCAACAACGCGGACGAGGAAGGTGTATTCAAGGATTTGCTGAAATCGTGCCACTGTGAGGATTTGCTTAAGTAGGTTTGAGAGGGTAAAATTAGCAGGGTTGCAAGAAAATGCTGTTTTGTGAATGATTCCCTTGGCTAAATAAAGCAGAATGAATTTGCAGCTAATCTGAAATGGGGAGTGGAGAGCAAAAGGTGGGGTTGGGGAGGGTAGGGAAGGAGAAAGGAGAAAATCTGGTCTTCCTTTGTTATTGCCTCAGTTAGAGTCACTAAAGAAATACATTTCACGGTTGTCAACTAAGGAAGGCCTTTTGTCTTTAACCCACAGCCCAGAGGAGAATCAGATAATAAAAACATAACCATTTTCTTTTCTTTTTTTATTTATTAAATCATAGCTATGTACATTAGTACAATCATGGGGTAGAGTGTGCAGGCTTCATATACAATCTGAAATATTTTCATCCAACTGTTTGACATAACCTTCGTGAGATTTTCTCGTTTATTATGTGAAAACATTTGTGTTCTGCATTTAGTAGGTTTCACCTGTCCCTTCTAAGATGCACCGTAAGTGTGATCCCACCCTTTACCCTCTCTCCACCCAGCCCCCCCTCCCCTTCCTTCTCTTACCCCTTTCCCCATATTCTATAACAATTTTCATGTCTCCACATATATTTCTCAGTATAGTATATTATCCAACCACTGAGGTGCTGGGGGTTCAGTAGAAAAAACAAACAAACAAAACTTTCCCATTATAGAGTTCACATTATTCCCAATATAAAGAGTGGCTAATTCTATTTTGAAAGAATAATCGGAGAAGATATTTGAGCAAGAGAGGGTAATGAGAAAGGGTAATGTGACAGACTATCTGGGGAGTAAATGATTCTGTGCAGAGAGCAGCCACTGAAAAAACTCAAATCATCCACACTTTGAGGGACAATGAGAGATAGAAGGGGTGCACTTTGCTCAGGAACGGACTGAAGGAAGCAACGCGGTAGAGATTTACCAGACTCCAGACCATCCCCAAATGTAGCATCATCCCTTAGGCTAAGACATTTACAGTATGGAAGTTAATACACACAAGTATTTGCGAAAGCCCTCATTGTAGAGCAAAACTCATTACTTTCAGCTATTCCACACACTTTTAGTGGATTAATACAGCACACATGTCTTTCTTGATCGTCACCTCTTTCCATGATCTTTTTTAAAAAGCTACCGTCCCATGCGCCCAGAAGTTGGATAGCACTTCCTCTCAGGAGAAATTTAGCTCCTGCATACCCGGCCAATGGCAGGGCACGAGCTGTTATGTTCTGTCTCTTTGAAGAACTCCTCGGGACCCTACATTTTGGCTTTACAAATGCACCCCTATGGTTTCTTTGATTTCACTACACTCACGCTCCTCCAACCTGTCTTGAAAATGCTCATAGCTGCTGCTGCCTACCTCCACCTCCTTCCCTGCACACATGTACACACACGCTCACAGACCACATCTATCCCTATGCACCAAATGCTCCAACAAGGTGGCGTCTGTGACTGGTTACTCGGAACACTCCAAATGATCGATCTTGACAGCAACATCATAGACAGGACACTGACGTAAATTACTAATTGATCTTTTTTTGACAACCCACAATAACATTTGAAAAAACTCAGCAAAATCAAGCATCATCTAGACAAGGTTGTCACATGTGTGTTTGCATATGGATGTTAATAATCAAAATACGTTCTGTGACATTTTTATTTCTAATTAAGTTACATGAACTTATTTCTCACAACAAAAAGGTCTATTATGGGACCAAGTATATCTGCGTGTATGTGTGTGTTTGGTTAGTAAAAAGAATCTTAAACCTCATCCCTGCTCACCTTTTTCCCCCTCTAACTATTACTGATTTACAGAGCTCTTTCTAAAACTCTATCATAGGAAAGTGGCTACCCAGGGTCCTGCACCTAATAACAATAACAGATATGACATTTTTATCTGATGCTGAAGTCCCCTCTGTGTCAAAGAGAAGTAGCTAGCAATCCCCATCAAAGCAATAATGTTGTAGCAGTTAAAATCGAGGCCAACAGATATAACTTAGGAACTTTTCTTCCAAGCAGAGGGAAATATGGATGAGCTGACAAGTTTGCACAGGAAATCGTGGACTGAATTTCCAAGAGCCCAGGTCTCATTCTTTGGAGAGGCTGTTAGAGCCCTGCCTCTTCTCCTGTGAAGTTATTAATATATACATCAAGCAGCACTGTCTCCTATCTCAATCCCAGGGCATCTTCCATTAACCTTCCTCTGTTCAAACAGAAGATACTCTTTTCTGGAAGCATAACCAGTTTTTAATCTATGACAAGCTGTTGCTCCTTCACCCAAGTTATTTATTCCCATAATAACTCATTTCTGGAAGACTTTATCGGGAGCCAAACAAAAAAAAAAAAGGAAAAGAGAAAATTATGCTCAAAAATTAGTATCCATGATTTAATTAACCATATTTTCTCTCTAAAGTTTCCACCGCTGAGAAATATCGCAAGCCTCAGGAATAACTACATGATTTGTGCAGTTTGGCCTTATCAGATAATGCTTATTTTGCAGATCACATATTGGACTGGCAAATGATCATTCTCATGCTAATATTTCTTAATTAAACAACATCATTATTTTTCAAAAACTTAAATGAAGAGACTTGGCTGACAATGGCTGAAATCCCTTTGAAAAAGAAGTGATCTCAAGGATATGACAATGCATAAAAAAAGAAATAGCTCTCAGCATTCCCTTACCAACACAATTTCTTTCTTAATACTGTAGTTTTGTAGCCCAGAAAAATAAAATACCTCTGAGTCATAGTGAGTTGATAGGACTGTCCTAAATTGTTCTTAGGTTTCTTCTTGTAAATTATATTCCTAGGAAGTATCACTTGACTCATTTTCATTCCAAATTTCTCTGTAATAATAAACTTTCCTATATGGAACAAACTTAGATTATTAATGTCTGTAAATAAAAGGACAACAGCAAATAAACATACTCCTGTTGGTGAACCAGTCACCTACTTATCCATCTCCTTCAAAAACAATAGTTCTTTGATAATGATAATTTACTACCTACCACCATTTTTATTTCTTGGTCTTTTCTTAATCTTCTTCAAGTTTGGCAACTAACTGTGGTTTGCTTCTGCTGCTGTATACCAATACTTTAATAGGAACAAGAGACATTGTGTTAGTGGCAAACAAAAATTTCAGTAAAGATATTAACTGACTGTATTCAACAGACTTAAATTTGAGGATAAGATGTGAGAGGAAGTAATTTTAACTATCCTTTGAAATGTGATCCTTTTTTAAAAAATGGTTTTGGTGATAAAGCTTGATATTAAAAAAAATCTCAAAGGGTTTAACGATTCCCAAGTGACCTCCAAACACATTGTCACTGAAAGATCAGATTTAAATGACATCAAATGTCCAATAAAACTGAGAAAATGTTTCTGAATGTGAAGGGTCAGCTGGCAGGATTGCCTCTTTATACATACTAACCAAGAGAAACTAAGGAGGCAGTGAATCTGACAGACTCTCCCAAAGGTAGGTGTTTCAGCTAAAATAAAATGATCCTTGAAGAAAGATGGAGTTATTCTTAGCCCTTGTTTTTGACAAAATGAGATGAATTAGCTGCCCCAAAACTGACTGTACAAATAGAAAATGAAACTATAAGTTGGAAAAACACTAAACTTCAGTTAAACTTGCAGATATTACCATACCTGAATAAGAAGAAAAAAAAATGAAGAAGAAAGAAAGATTATAGACAACATTATTAATATAGTAGGCACTCGAAATTCTAAAACAGATATCATTCTTAATTAACCAGTACTTATCAGAAATCAGTTGTTCAGAAGAACTTGATTTTGCTGAGTTTTTTCAAATGTTACTTCAGCATCAGATAAAAATGTCATATCTGTCATACTGCAGAAGTATGCCCTAGAAATTTAGTCTGTGAAAAAGATTATGGCTTAGGAGTAAGACCAATACAGGCTCAGGCTCCTGCACTGTATCAAACTATGAGATTGGACAATCGATATTGGTGGCCTTTCCTTTTAATTTTCAAAGCTTTTTCATTTCTGTCTCTCTAATTAGAGAGATTTTGCTTTCGTTTCATCATTCTCCTCCATCATTGCTCATGCCCCTTTCAGTATTCCCTAAATATTAGAAGAACTTAATGTTAAACATCTTCTCATCTTTTCACATTTTTTGTCCATCAAATACACGTGAATTTTTGATGGATTCTCTATTTTCTTAAAGATGAAGTCCTAACTTCGCCCAATCTCCTGTCCACCCCATGAAGCAAACTGGTGGAAAGGTTGATCCTCAAAAACATTGCTAGAATGCAGGAGGGGAGAGAAAAGGAGACCCAGACAAATTGGGTAGAGCAAATCTCATGGTCATGCCCAAGTTCAAGGGGGTGGTGAAGTACAGTCTTGCCTGGAACGAGGAGAACCAGCGCATTGGTGGGCAGTACTGATGACTACCACAGAGCTACCGTTCACACCCCTTGAGAGCAAGAAATTGCCTCAAGAGTCACTGTAAGAAAACTACAGATCAACCTGGTGTAGCTCTTTGCCAATCTGGAAGGGGATTTTGGTCCTACAGCAAAGGGAAACAAACATCTTTTGCTACTCTGCTGACAGGTTTTTTGTTTTAACAAATTGTGATTGGCCTTAATAAACAAGGGAGCTTCTAATAGATCTGTGATCAGAAAAAATAACTTCATTGACTAGTTTAGTGATTTTAACATTTCATAATTATGGAAGGCTTAATGTGTGTAAGATTTAAGACCATGACTATATTAGCTTATTTAATCTTCACAAAAGACTCTGAGACAAATATTACTATCAGCATATTACACAGAAGGAAGGTCACAGAGAAGTCAGGTTACTCACCCAGATTCATATAGCATGCAAGTTACAGAATCAAACCAAGGACATCTGACTCCATTTTGACCATGACGATTTACTGATTCAGTGGAAACGGTTTGGCAAAAAATTTTAGTAATTTATTGAATTAATTCTATGATCTTTTGATAAAGAAAAAATGTATATATAAAGATCAAAAGTTAAAATAAGAAGAGTTCAGAAGTCCTTTCCAAATGCAGAAATACAGTACTGAATTCTAAATATTAAATACCTTTATCCAACAAGTCTAATCATTCAATTCCTTAAAGCTGCAATTTACAGCTAATACTCCCTGCCATGGGTACCAAGCTAAAGTTCTCACTGAAAGCAAATGTCATGAATAATATAAAATAAGATCTGAAAAGTCTCATTGGTTAATAACCATCATTTATATTTTATTCAGGTAAAAACTTCTTCCTCCAAACAAATGACACAGATATCTAGATTTCAGAGTCGTTGGCAAAATACTTAAGTGAATTTAAAAAGAAAAATTTTTTTTGAAAAAAAAATTCTATCCACAGACACCCTGGCAGCCCTTCCTCCAAATGAGAATCAAATGGCCCTCTGGCAATATAAGAACGGAGCCAGGTTTCTGAATTTTCAAATGAGAATGCTGGTCTTTCTGCCTGCATGCTACACGCAGAAAGCATATGGGTGCACTTTAATTCACAACACAGACTATCTGCACTGCAGCACTCCTGAGAGGATCCAGCCAAGAGTTTATTCCAGCCCAACATTTGAAAATAGCTCATTTTAACACAACTGGTTTTAGAGAGAGTCAACCTAAAAGATATAATAGTTGCTCATTCTTCTAAGTTCTTCAAGTTCCATCACTGGTAGTTTAGATTGGCTCCTGAGATTGTAGCTTTGATTGCCTTTATTATCTTGAAGTTTTAACCCCTCAAAAAAATTTTGAAGGGTTTGTTGAGTTAAATTCAAGTTTTATGAACTGAGTTTTTATAGAAGGTTCAGAGAAAATATGCACTAAATCACATTTCTCTAACTCCTACTAATTTGTTTGCAAAGAGTTCATGTTGTACAGGAATCCCTGCATATAAATCTATAGGAAATGTTAATTTCAGAAAATATCACAAAATTAGTGAATTTAAAAAAACGTACTCTTATTAGACCTCAGCATCTGCGGATCATGAATTTGGCTACAGCTTAGCTTCCTGGTCCCCTCTGCTTCATGGTCTCTCATGAAGCTGCAGTCTAGGGGCTGGCCAGGTCTAGTGTCTCATCTGAAGGCTCAACAGGAGAAGGATTCCCTTTGACTTTTACTGACATGATTCATTGTCAGGATTCAGTTACTTAAAGGTTGTTGGACTGAGGTCCTCAGTTCCTTACTGGATATTGACTGGAGTCTGCCCTAAGGATCTTGCCACATGAGCCTCTCTGACATGACAATTTACTTTATCAAAACCAGCAAGAGAGACAGAAAGCTTGCCAGCCCCCCAAATGGAAGCCATAGTTTTGTGTAGCCAAATTATAGAAATGACATTCCATCATTTTTGTAATTATCTATTGGGTAGAACAAAGTTACTAGTCTAGGCCAAGCTTTATGGGAGGTCATTTTAGAGTCTGCCAGCCACACCTTGTTAGATGAATTTTAATACATATCATCACATTTTCCTCTTCATTTTGTTAACTGAATCTTAAGGGCTAAATTATACTTATCAATTCATCTAAGTTTTCTGTTACATTTTTCTCTTAACAATCACTATGTCCTAAAAAATTTCTATTTGCTCTGCTTATCATTAACACTTCATTATTGCTAGAAAAGTCAGATATATATATTTTGGAACAAGGTGTACATATTAAGAAATTGATAATAGTTGGTTGCCTGGATCAATGTGCTAAACCACAAAGGTGCTAATACATGAATTCAACAACATGTTTGTGAAAATATAAATAAGAAAGAATTTTGAAAAATTCACTCTCTTCTTACCTCCTCTTTTAAGTCAATGATGACCAAATTTAAAAAAATCCCTCAAGGTCAAATATGAGAAAAATTATTAATTTTGAGTGCTGAATATCACTCAAAGAAAAATTATAAAAATTACATTTAGGAAAAAAGGATAGCTCATTCATTGACATGTTATCATGTCTATAATACAAATATCATCCTAATATTATGACACAGTGTTAAAATCATGTGGATGTAACTTAATGATTTTGCCATTTCACTGTACCTTTATTTAGCATCTTATTGTAATTGTAAAATAATTCCTCACTTACATATTTATGCCTTGTATTCCATGTTGAAATTTACACAATAGCAAAAGAACTCCATTTAGTAGTCACGGCACTTAATTTAAAGCTTGACCCACTTCCAATCCTCACTAACAATCGTAAATAATTTTAATGATAATTTCAGGAACGCTTGAAATATTTGAAGGATCATTTGTCTTCCCTGAGCAATATACAGAATTGGATAAAAGAAATTATTTACATTTTAGTAGTTAGGCTTCCTTATTCCTCTCATTCTTCAGTCAAGCCATAACCTGCTGTATTGAAAATATAAGATGTCAGTGACTCTCAATATGGCAATAAATATGTTCTGGCATATCCCTGGATTAAATACAACTTTGGTTGCCATGGGTGCCAATTACATAGCTTCCAGTTGCTCAGCACCACAGCAACAAGACAAGGAGAAATTCATTTTTAAGCTGATGGTCCTTTAACACGGAACATAAAGAGAAACCAATGAATGTAGCATTGGTGTGATTGATCTCTCCAGGAGCCTCCTGCAGCCTCTTAATCACTCCAGTGCTAAGGAATGTCCTTTCAAGACAATGCCACTGGGTAGTTCATGCAGGAAGGACAAGGAGGTTCAAAAGAAACTATGCTTTCATTTCTTTATTTAAACAGGCTACAGTCTCACCTAGGAGTAACTGGGCTCATCTCCTGGCTAATTGCTGAATGTCTACATGAAATAATAAGTTTGCCAACAGTCATTTCAATAGAAATGTGAAGAATTCAAGGGCTGGACTGGAGTTGGCCATAAGCTCTGGGAAAAAAGAATACATTGTTTTAACAAATCTCCATAAAATACATTGATCCTAATGAAATAGTATAATATGCATGGAATTAATGAGCACCAGAAGAGTAACAAAAAAGTCTTGTGTGTTTTTTTTCAAATCTTTATATCTCTAATATTTAGCATAATTCCTGACCCAAAGTATGTGAATTTTAGAAACATTTCCAAGATGTGAATTGAATTTGTTTGCCTCTACAAAAGAAGTAATGACTTCCATTTATTGTTATCAGTGCATTGTTCTTTATATTCCCGGGACAGGTTATTAACAATCTACAAAATGCCCAAAGAAACTTAATGAAAGCAGAAATAAATTGTGAAATGTAGACTAAAATAAGTAAACATTGATAAAATGTTTTGCACGAGCTCAATGCATGTTGGAAATGCACAGTGGAATTCCATGTAGAACATGATAAAATATTTTCAACCTGAGTTAACCACTGAAAGTTATGAGAGCATCAGATTAACTTTATACTCAGTAGTGAAAAATCTCTTCCCAGAGATATTACAATATAGATTAAATAAATTTGAATGCACCTATAATTATGTTCATATATTGTGTTGTGCATAGGCAGGACTTTTTTCACTTTATGGGTTGTATGGGATTGAATTTTGAGGGGCTGGTATTTTTTCCTCTTGAACAATTTGGTTTCTATTCTTACCCTATTCAAAATATTTGTGCCTCTGAATTATTCTAATTTCCTTTGATGAGGGAAAACAGTTATTTTGCAAAATGTCTAATAAAAAATGGTGTGTATTTGTGGCTATTTATCTGTCCATCTATCTAATGCCTTTTATTCCTTTGTCACCTAGAGAGAATGCAATCTAAAACTCTTGGGCTCAAGAGATTCTCTCTTTTTTTTATTTTAATTTTAATTTTTTATTAAATCATAGCTGTGTACATTAGTGCAATCATAGGATACAGGGTGCAGCCTCATATACAATCTGAAATATTATCATCCAACTGTTCGACATAACCTTCATTGGATTTTCTCATTTATTGTGTTAAAACATTTGTGTTCTGCATTTAGTAGGTTTCACCTGTCCCTTCTAATATGTACCATAACTGTGATCCCACCATTTACCCTCTCTCCACCCACCCTCCTCCTCCCCTTCCTTCCCTTACCCCTTTCTCCATCTTCTTGTTCTGGGAGACCTGGCTGGCGACCTGTAGAAGACTGAAATTGAACCCACACCTTTCACCACTAATGAAGATAGACTCACACTGGATTAAAGATTTAAACTTAAGACATGAAACTACAAAAATACTAGAAGAAAGTGCAGGGAAAACTCTTGAAAGAATTGGCCTGGGTGAATACTTTATGAGGAGGACCCCCCAGGCAATTGAAGCAGTATCGAAAATACACTACTGGGACCTGATCAAACTAAAAACCTTCTGCCTGGCCAAGAACACAGTAAGTATAGCAAGCAGATAGCCCTCAGAATGGGAGAAAATATTTGCAGGTTATGCTTCCAACAAAGGTTTAATAACCAGAATCCACAGAGAACTCAAACATATTAGCCAGAAAAGAACAAGTGATCCCATCTCAGGATGGGCAAAGGATCTGAAGAGAAACTTCTCTAAAGAAGACAGGCACACGGCCTTCAGACACATGAAAAAAATGCTCACTATCCTTAATCATCAGAGAAATGCAAATCAAAACTACCTTGAGATATCATTTAACTCCAGTAAGATTAGCCCACATAACAAAATCCCAAAACCAGAGATGTTGGTGTGGATGTGGAGAAAAGGGAACACTTCTGCATTGCTGGTGGGCATGCAAACGAATACGTTCCTTTTGGAAAGACATTTGGAGAATACTCAGAGATCTAAAAATAGACCTGCCATTTGATCCTATAATTCCTTTACTTGGTATATACCCAGAAGATCAAGAGATTCTCTTGCCACAGCCTCCCAAGTAGCTGGGATTATAGGCTGCCGCCACATGCTGGGCTATTTTTCAGAGATGGAGTCTCACTCTTCCTCAGCTTGATCTCACACTCCTCAGGTTGATCTGCAACTCAAACAATCCACCTGCTTTGTCCTCCCAGGGTGCTAGGATTACAGCACTGGGATTACAGGACTCTGAGCCACTGTGCCTGGCCTTATCTAATGCCTTCTTAAAATAAATTTTAAGGCTCGGCGCCTGTGGCTCAACGGGCTAAGGCGCCAGCCACGTACACCTGAGCTGGCGGGTTCGAATCCAGCCTGGACCCGCTAAACAACAATGACGGCTGCAATCAAAAAATGGCCGGGCGTTGTGGCGGGCACCTATAGTCCCAGCTGCTTGGGAGGTGAAGGCAAGAGACTCGCTTGAGCCCAGGAATTAGAGGTTGCTGTGAGCTGTGATGCCACGGCACTCTATCCAGGGTGACAGCTTGAGGCTCTGTCTCAA
>CAUYRH010055676.1:0-28903 GCA_963574655.1 Perodicticus potto
GGTGGATTCTAGGAAACAAACAACTGTACTTTTTTTTGAGACAGAGCCTCAAGCTGTCGCCATGGGTAGAGTGCTGTGGCATCACAGCTCACAGCAACCTCCAATTCCTGGGCTCAAGCGAGTCTCCTGCCTCCGCCTCCCAAGTAGCTGGGACTACAGGTGCCCGCCACAACGCCCGGCCATTTTTTTTTTTGGTTGCAGCTGTCATTGTTGTTTGGCAGGCCTGGGCTGGATTCGAACCTGCCAGCTCAGGTGTACGTGGTTGGCACCTTAGCCCACTGAGCCACAGGCGCCGAGCCCAGACAACTGTATATGTTAGTTATTTCTTTAAGAACTTACTGGAAGCAGAATTTGTTGGAGACAGGACTGGCACCCTTTAGCCTTTTGTGGTTATTGCCAGTTGCTCTGTATTTCCACCAGATGGATGCGTCCATCCTCCTCATTTTAGCAACACTAGACATAAACAGTTTTTAAAATTCTAACCAGATTTCCTATTTTTAAAGAAATCTCTTTGGTTATTAGTAAGGTTGAACATTTTTCATGTTTTTGATTTTTGTAGCATTATCCACTAAATAATGCTTATTATTATTTTTTAATTATATACTAAAGATTTTTTTTTTTTTTTTTTGAGACAGAGTCTTACTGTGCTGCCCAGGCTAGAGTGCCATGGCAACAGCCTTGCTCATAGCAACTTCAAACTCCTGGGCTCAGGTGATCTTCCTGCCTCAGTCTTCCAAATATCTGGGCCTATTGGCACCCACCACAATGCCCAGCTAATTTTACAATTTTTAGTAGAGATAGGGTCTCATCACTCTTACTTATGCTGTTGTTGAACTCCTGAACTCAGGGGATACACCTACATTGGCATCCCAGAGTGCAGGATTACATGCATGAGCCACCTCACCTGGCCTTTTAAATTAGAAAGATATTAATGCTCTTTGGTATACGAGTACTTTATCCTGGGTTGATTTTAGATGTTTACCTTTGTTTATATTAGAAGAGCAGATTCTGTTCACATGCTTTAATGTCTGAATTTTATTGACCCCTTTTGAATTCATCAAATAATTTTCTTGGTATCTTTATTGAATAATTCTCTCTGTACTAGTAAATTTGAAATGTTACCTTTTCTTGTATTTTCATTGTTGTTCATTTTCTATCTAATCCATTGCTAATTTCACATTGTTTTAATATAATATTAGGGTTATATAAACTGAGAGCCTGCCAGCTGCATCTGGCCTAAAGATCTGTCAGTTGCCTACCAAGTACGGTGGCTGATACCTGTAATTCTAGCACGTTGGTAGGCCGGTGGGAGGATCACTTGAGGTTACAAGTTCAAGACCATCATGAGCAATACAGTGAGAACAGTCTCTAAAAAAAAAAAAAAAAAAAAGTGGAACTTGATGGCACATTACTTGTAGTTTGAGCTATTTGGGTGACTGAGATATGAAGATTGCTTAAGCCCAGAAGCTCAAGGTTACAGTGAGCTATGATTCAGCCTCTGTACTCCAGCCTGGGTGAAGTGGGATCCTTTTTATTGAAAAAAAGCAAAAACAAAAAAACCCAGACTAGTCAGTTGGTCTGGCAGCGACTGACAAGTACAACATTTTCATTTTAATTTCTTTCCAACATTTAAAATTCTGGTGTTTTGCATTTAAAAAAATCTTTATTTCTAATTTATTTGGAGAAATCAAAAGGTCTGGCCACACACGGGTGAGGATTCTCTATGGCCACCAGATGCAGGGGCTGGACACTGACCGCTGCCCTTGGTGTTTCCAGACGGCAGCGCCCACATGCTCCTTTCACTTCTTGGCATCAGGGACGGGTGTCAGTTGCCACTTAAATTTACATTTGTTCTTTTTATTTTTATTATAGTGCAGAGTAAAGTGAAATTTTCTCTTACCTTAACAAAAATTAGTTACTGTAAGCACATGTTGAATGACAGGGTGGAGACATGCTTAACATGCACAGGGGCACGTGTTAGGAAGTACGCCATATTCCTTATTAGGGAAGGACCCTCTTCACTATTTCCTATGTGCTATTTTCTTATTCCCTCCACCCCCCAGCCATTTGAAATTGTTAAGCCCATTGTACTTACTTCTGAGGTTAAGGCATTGATTTGGCAGATCCTCAACAGCTGCATATAAAGTCTGTTCTTGGGTGGCGCCTGTGGATCAATGGGTAAGGCGCCAGCCCTATATATCAAGGGTGACAGGTTTAAACCTGGCTCTGGCCAAACTGCAACAAAAAACAATAGTTGGGCGTTGTGGTGGGCACCTGTAGTCCCAGCTTCTCGGGAAGCTGAGGCAAGAAAATCACCTAAGCCCAAGAGCTGGAGGTTGCTGTGAGCTGTGATGTTTACAGCACTTTGCCAAGGGCGACAAAGTAAGACTCTGTCTCTAAAACAAACAAAAATCTACATGTCATGTGTATGTCTGGAGCAGGGCTCTGAAATCTGATTTTTAACAAGCAGGTGATTCTTCTCATTAGGGAAGTTAAGGAAACACTGCCCCAAAGCACAACCAATATTTGTAAATGTTCCACATCATTGTTTTGTTTAATCTAAATTTGTAATTGCTCAAATTTCAAATGTTGTGATTCAGATACTGTGTATTATTTGTGTATGTGATTTGGAAATTTCTGAGGAGGTGTCTTAAGTTTCATTCTAATATCCATTTGTCCATTTCTCATTGCAAATTTCCATTTATACTTGGATTCAGTTTGGGACACTTCATTTCTGTTTATCACGTTTTCTTGACAACTGCACATCAGGAATTATAAACTATAAAACTTTGAGACAGGAGTGGCCTCTCTAATAAGATGTAGTGGAAAAGATGATATTTAACTATGTTAAAAGTTAAATTATATGTACCATAAACAAAGCTTAAACAGAATTAAAAGTACAGTGACAATGCATTGGTAATTGGTAACACTGTAATGGTACATAGGGATTTATTACCCAATTCTGTACTAGAAAAAAGGAAAAAAACTGAAGGTAGTAAATTGAGAAGAAATGTCATTTTTCTATATACTGTCATATGTTGTTTAATGACAGGGATATTCTGAGAAATATTTCATTAGGCAGTTTTATTGTTGTGCAGACGAAATAGAGTGTACTTACACAAACTAAGCTGATACAGCCTGCTGTACACCTATGCTGTATGGTGTAGCCTATTTCTCCTAGGCTACAAATCTATACAGTTTGACTGAACTAAATGTTGTAGGCGATACAGTGGTGAGTAGTTATATATCTAAACATTGAAAAGGTACAGTGAAATACAGTACTATATAATCTTATGGGACTACTGCCATATGTTCAGTCCGTCTTTGCTGGAAACATCGTTATGTGATACATGACTATATACAGGATAGACAAAAAGTTTGTGTGCAATTGAATATGTTAAACTTTTTTAATTTTTTTTTTTTTTTTGAGACAGAATCTCACTTTGTCACCCTTGGTAAAGTGCAGTGGTGTCACAGCTCACAGCAACCTCAAACTCTTGGGCTCAAGCGATTCCCTTGTCTCAGCCTCCCAAGTAGCTGGGTCTACAGGCAACCACCATAATGCCAGGCTATTTTTAGAGACAGGGTCTTGCTCTTTTGCCCAGGCTGGTCTTGAACCTGTGAACTCAGGCAGCCCACCCACCTAAGCCTCCCAGAGTGCTGGGATTACAGTCATGATAAGCCACTGCACCCAGCCTATGTTAAATTGCACATGAACTTTATATCCACCCTATATGTATATACATACAATAGAGGACTGATCAATTTAATGTATTTTTTTTAAAAAACTCTTAGGCCAAGACAGAAGGATTGCTTGAGGTTAGGAGTTCAAGACAAGCTTCAGAAGAGTGAGACCCCCATCTCTACAAAAAATAGAAAAATTAGCTAGCTAGGTGTGGTAGTGGCCACCTATAGTCTCAGCTACTCAGGAGGCCAAGGCAAGAGCATTACTTGAGTCCAAGAGTTTGAGGTTGCTGTGAACTATGATGATGCCAGTGCACTCTAGTTGCGACAGAGTGAGACTATCTCTCAAAAAAGCAAACCAAAACAAAACCCTCTTAAAGGACTCATTGCAAATCAATAAGCAAGAAAGACAAACCGGTGAAAAAGAAAATGGACAAAGGATATGAGCAGGTAGTAATGACCTCAGTTACCATTCTGGGAGATGCTGGTTAAAGCAGTAATGACTGGTTGTTTTTCAGTCCCTGGGAAAAAACACATTATTAAGTGTTGGCCAGCAGGAGGGGAATTGGGTACCCTCATATACTGCTGGTAAAAGGATAATTGATAAAGCTTTTTAAAGGGAAATTTGATACTTAACCTATTAAAATAAACACTTTTAACTAGTCATTATGTTTCTCATTATTCATCCTAGAAAACATGTTTACCAAGAGACATTTGAGAATAGATTCTTTGCTGTGTTATGGATAGTTGTTTAAAATTTTCAAACATAATAAATGTTCACCACCTAGTGAATGGATATTATAGTGTATCTATACTGTACATAATTTTTTAATTGGTGTTTATACATTTCACATAAATTGATCAACAAATCAGGCTCAGTGCCGTAGCACAGTGGTTACAGAGCCAGACACATACACGGAGGCTGGCAGGTTCGAACCTAACCTGGGTCAACTAAACAACAGTGATGATAATGGCAACAAAAAATAGCTGGGCGTTTTGGTGGGTGCCTGTAGTCCCAGCTACTTGGAAGGCTGAGGCAAGAGAATTGCTTACCCAAGAGTTGGAGGTTGCTGTGAGCTGTGACGCTAGGGCACTCTACCGAGGGCAACATAATGAGACTCTGTCTCAAAAAAAAAAAATTGATCAACAAATCAAATTGAGAGCTGAAGGCAAGTTGCTAAACTATAAAGTCTTTTACTTTGTAATCCATTGAAAATAGCTTTCAGAAACTGAGACTGGAACTTGATTTAATATTGGACTTGTGTTCTATAAAAAAAAGAATTGTTAGCTATAATTTATGGTTTGACCTATAGTATATTGATTTAGATTTTTTTAAATTAACTTCTCCGTAAATTGTATTGTTGTAGTCTGAAAAATAAGGCAGCTAATATCTATTGTTTCCTATATAAGTGAAAAAAATCATTTGGAATAAAAATATATTAGCATTAATTAAATGCTATGGTCTTAACAAAAAATATATCAAAAGAGAGTTTTTGTGCATTAATGAAAAATCTTCAGAACTTTTCAAGATCTCTTAACGTCACCTGGGACTGGTAGGTCTATTTCCATGGTAACAGCTGTAACTTAAACTCAGCATTGGGCTTTGTGACTGTAAACTTTCTCACTGTTTTAAAGGTTAGAATCAAGACTATTTTGCACGTTGAGATATAAGTAGCCACTGATATTTCTAGTGTGGAAGAAAGAAGAATTTTTCTTCTCATTTTCTATAATATATAAATCTTTGTATAAGCTGTTTTATTGATGAGATTATTTATCTTTCAAACCAATGCCAAAAGGTAAAAAGTTTTGGGTGTGGTGGGGGTGATGATGAAATATTAAGGATTGACCTATCCATTTTGTCTTGAAAATGCACTGCTTACTTGAAAACATACATATCTCATTAGATACGTAACATTTATGGATTGAAAAATATCCTTTTAAATCTGTATTTTTTTTTCTTAACTACTTTTTATTTATACAGAGTCTAGTGCTGGCAGAAAATAGTCCTGGAAGAGATAGTACTGAATATTTTATTGAATTTGAGCCTCGGCTGTCACTTTTAGCAAGAACATTGGAACCATATATCCTACCATTTATGTTTTATAATGGTAAGTTTCTAGGAAAATAAATGGTTAAACTCTGTTGTTAATGGTACTTCAGCTAATTTTGTTTTTCTTCCTATTAGCATGGTGTTTACTAATTATCTAATCATGTTATGAATTTTGGAAAAGTCACAATTTTTAAAAAGGTTTAAATTATCTATGTTTTTTTCTTAGATGTTAAGAAACAGCAACAAATGGCAGCACTTACAAAAGAAAAGGACCAAATATCTAAATCTATTATTATGTATAGAGGTTTATTTGACGCCAGCCAACAGCTTATTAATGAAATGAAATGTAAGTAAGTCCTTTTGTGTTTAAAGCCAATAAAAATTTATGCTTTAGGGAATGGTCAGGCAGAGGGTGAAGCCCATGATACACAAACATGAACCTTCTTTCCTGGACTAGGAGTGAAATGCAGAGTGGTGAGGAGAGGCAGGAGTGACGGCTTACGTTAGTCACCATTGGATTGTTCTGAGGAAGTGTTCCGTATTTAAATACAGAACTGTATTTTGCTTACCAATAAAAATTTGAGATTTTCTGTTAGAAATGTAGATCTGTGGAGAATTTAAGGCTTATAAAATGTTTACATTTTTGTCTAGCTTCTGGCAAAAGATACTGGATAACATTGTCATCAAGAGAGTAAAGGATAATTTAACTGTCGGTTTGGTTCCTGGGTTGTGGTGCTTTCCTCAAAATATCTGCAGTAGTCCCATCATGGAGGTGTGTGCATTGGGCAGCACACAGGGACTGAAGGGTGTTACTTACTCTTATGTCCATCCACAGAATGCTGCAATTTTTAATGATGTTCGTGTGTAATTAAAAGCAAGGCATTTGCTAAGTTGTGTTCTGTCATCTCTTTTTCATTTGTCAGATAGTTTTGCTGTGGTTTTTGGTTTTGTGTTAGTTACATAGTGCAAAGTACTCAGTTTTGTTAAGTTTAAGCAAGATATAAGATCAAGGATATTTAGAGTAGGAGCTACACCTAGTTATGAGATAACATTATTTGTATAACACTAGAAATTGTTTCTATAACGTTTTACTTGATCCCAGGAATAACCTTGTCCAACTGTATGAGTTGTGTATATTTGTGAGGATATAAGTTAAAATGTCTGCAGTTACTAGGAGTTGGTAGTGTGATTTATCTCCCTCAGGTGCATTAATTTTGTTTCTCATTTCTTATATTTGAATTGAGCCTTAAGATTTATAGTTTAATTTTAAATATATAAAATAGTTACCTATCATTTTCTCTTTCAACATAAAGCATTAAGGGAAAAAATAATTTAAAAATATTTTTCAAAAATTATGTTTTAGAGACTATCAGAAATTTTATTTTTAACTTTAGGCCAAGTTGAAGAAGCAAGACTAAAAGAGGCGCAGTTGCGAAATGAACTAAAAATACATAATATTGACATTCCTACAACACAACAGGTAAAATTTCCAAGTGTACATGAAAGATTTTTTTTATTGAATTCTATTCTACAATTTTTTTTTTTGCAGTTTTTGGCTGGGGCTGGGTTTGAACCCGCCACCTCCGGCATATGGGGCCAGCGCCCTACTCCTTTGAGCCACAGGCGTTGCCCTATTCTACAAATTTTTTTTATCATTTGTGTTTTATTAGGAATTCTTTGGGCACTGTTTTAGGAACAGAAAAACGTATAGTATAGTCACTTAGTAGATATTTAAAGGGCAAAACGATAGAATGTTATTTTTACTCTATCATTGACAGAGTGAAAATAAATGATAGAGTTTTTTTTTTAATGTAATGACACGAATAACTGCAGTTGATAATACACCAATTTGAACATTGAATTGAAGTGGCTGCATAACCAATATACGTGTTGGTGAACAAAGTAAGAGAAAGTAACAGCAATATGGATTTTTAAAAAACTTATATCCTTTTATATGTGTAACTCAGTTTGAAAGAGAAGTCCTATTATTGGTAGTGTATTTCTAAACTAAGATTTAAAAAGATTAAATAGGGCAGTGCCTGTGGCTCAGTCAGTAAGGCACCGGCCCCATATACCAAGGGTGATGGGTTCAAACCCAGCCCTGGCCAAACTGCAAAAACAAAATAGCTGGGCATTGTGGCGTGCGCCTGTGGTCCCAGCTACTCAGGAGGCTGAGGCAAGAGAATCGCCTAAGCCCAGGAGTTAGCTGTGAGCTGTGTGATGCCACGGCACTCTACAGAGGGCGATAAAATGAAACTCTGTCTCCACAAAAAAAAATAAAAAGGAATAAATAATAAAAAAATATGGGCAGCACCTGTGGCTCACTGAGTAAGGCGCCGGCCCCATATACCGAGGGTGGTAGGTTCAAACTCAGCCCCCAGCCAAACTGCAACAGAAAATAGCAGGGCGTTGTGGCAGGTGCCTGCAGTCCCAGCTACTCTGGAGGCTGAGGCAAGAGAATCACCTAAGCCCAGGAGTTGGAGATTGCTGTGAGCTGTGTGATGCCACAGCACTCTACCGAGGGCGATAAAGTGAGACTCTGTCTCTACAGGAAATAAATAAATAAATAAATAAATAAAAAGATTAAATAAAGTGAGAGTTTTGTATTACTATCACCATATTTATTTCAAGTGATATTTATTCATGTTCCTAAGTTAACTAAACTGCTGATTTTTGTCTGCTGTCATTGCGTGCTGCCTAGTATAAGAATAATTGGCCTTGTAGGTAATTTTTCTTTGTAAATTACAGATGCCATACATTGAAGCACTTTTGAAAAGAAAGTTAGCAGAACAGGAAGAACTAAGGAAAAAACCTAGACGATCATGTACTCTTCCAAACTATACTAAAGGCACTGGAGATGTTTTGGGAAAGGTTTGTGTTTAAGTCTTTGAAGAGGCAGTACATTTTATTATCTTGTTTTCTTATGTTTAAAATGTGTTTTCTAAATGTGACAGAATGTCAGCCTCTAAGGCCAGGTGAGGTGGCTCATACCTGTAATGCCAGCATTCTTGGAGGCCATTGCAGGTGGATCCGCTGAGCTCACAAGTTTGAGACCAGCCTGATCAAGAGCGAGACCCCGTCTCTTAAAAAAAACTAGCCAGGCATTTTGGTGGCTCCAGTAGTCTGTTCTTCTAAGGAGGCTGAGGCAAGAGGATCACTTGAGCCCAAGAGTTTGAGGTTGCTGTGAGCTTTAATGCAATGGCACTGTAGCCAAGGTGATAGAGTGAGACTGTCTCAAAAAAGGAAAAATAGAGGCTCTGCGCCTGGCCACAGGCACTGAAGCTGGCGGGTTCAAACCAGGCCCAGGCCTACTAAACAACACTGATAACTCCAACAAAAAACAATAGCTGGGTGTTGTGGTGGGCGCCTGTAGTCTCAGCTACTTAGGAGGCTGAGGCAAGAGAATCGATTGAGCCCAAGAGTTTAAGGTTGCTGTGAGTTGTGGCGTCACAGCACTCTACCGAGGGTGACATTAATAAGACTCTGTCTCAGAAAAATTAAAAATAGAATGTCACCCTCTTTGTAATTTTTTTTTCAATAAATTACTTGCTCTTATTGCCATGGTAAGGATTTGGCAGAGTTTAAAACTGAAATTTAGGGTGGCACCTGTGGCTCAAAGGAGTAAGGCGCCAGTCCCATATGCCGAGTTTAAACCCAACCCTGGCCAAAAACCGCAAAAAAACCACAACCCCCCCCCCCCGAAATTTATAATACTACTATGGAGAGCTATGCCAGAAGTTGTTAACATGTATAGTTCAAGGCTTGTGTGCTTACAGCTTTATGTAGATAGCTGAGACCTTCATGGGTGACTGAAGAGAGACAAGAGAGAAATATCAGAGTTCTTCTGAGTTCTGAGTTTAATGGTAGAGAGTGATTTCTAGAATGCTCTTAGAACTTGAGAAAAAGCAACAGTAAACAGAAAACTTCCCGCATACTTGCTTCTGAGGGACGGTACCATTCTTCCTTCTCTTCTGCCGTCCTTGCCCTCTTTATTTTTACCTGATGTTAAATGAGTTGCATTTCATTTTATCCTGCCATTATACAGTGGTGAACTTTGTATTTTATATTTTTTTCTGTTTCAAAATGTCTATTTGTAACTATTAGTAAGTTCTTTAGCTAAATTTCACTGCTTCTCCATATGTCTTTTATAATCTACATGTTCCTTAACATGTTCAGTTTTTAATCCTGTTAAGGTTTGTGGTATATATGTGTGTGTGTTTTAGTAGTTAACTTTTCCATTTAATATGCATTTCATCTTACTTGCTTTTACCCCCATTTTAAAGTTGAACAGAAAGCAAGGTAAAGAGATTAAATAACTTGCTCAAGATTGTACAGCTAGCAAGCGGCAAACCCAAGACTGGAATCCTAGGCAGTCTGTGTCCCGGGTCTGTGCTTACTGCTTATGTACATCATTCTACTTGCCTATCTATTGTGTGAACTATTTGTGGGATTTCTCATCTTCACCAGAGGAAATGGAAGTTCCAGGAGAGTAATCATTTATCTGGAGCTCCAAAGAAATAGTCCTATAAGCAGAAACAGAAGAAATGATTCTTTTTGTGACATTTAGATTTGTTTTCTGAAAGAAATTATAATGGAGTAAAATATCTATTTAGAAGGGAGGAGGTATATTAACTATAATTTATGTTTAACTTGATCTTATAGCTGCATTGATCATTTCATATGCAATTTAAATACACTTTATAGTTATTTTCCCCAAAAGGCACATTCCATTTATAGAGATATGAAAATATAATTTCTATTAGCTATTAAAATTACTAATATTTTTACTTGCCAATTTATACATTTACTAGAATTTAATCTGTGGAAAAAGGTTTTTAATGTTTAACGGCAAAATAGACAATAAATTCAAATTCCCAATAAGTTTTACAACTTGGGAATTTTTTAATTCATTAATGTTTTAGAAAAGCATTTTGTTATTTAGGCTTGGACTTATAAAGTATGTATTATCAAATTTTGATATATGTATTTTAAATATTTCACTTGATTTTATTAAAATACATTATAGATTGCACATCTAGCACAAATTGAAGACGACAGAGCTGCAATGGTTATTTCCTGGCATCTAGCGAGTGATATGGACTGTGTAGTCACCCGGACCACTGATGCTGCACGTCGCATCTATGATGAAACCCAAGGTCGCCAGCAAGTGTTACCTCTTGATTCTATTTATAAGAAGACTCTTCCAGATTGGAAAAGGTTAGAAAACGTGAACACATGAACAGTATGTCATTGGCATCCTCGTTTGGGGTCAGCTTCAGAGGCTGCTTTTCTTTTGTCCATGTCAAACTAAACTACAATCGGCTTATATTGCTGGTAAAAAACAAAATAATTGAAGGTAGTAGTAAAATAAAACCAAGCAGATGTTTTTGTATGGTAGATATTGTTTCTGTTTCTAAGAGCATAATAGCTAATCATTTAGGTATATCACTTATGGATTTGGGAATGATTATATAATCCGAATGATATGCAGTACATTCTTACGTTTTTCATATTTTTTAAATGAGAAGGTTGTGTGTGCTTTATATAATAACTTTCCTGAACTTTCTTTTCATTTAGACCTCTACCTCATTTCAGAAATGGAAAATTATATTTTAAGCCCATTGGAGATCCAGTTTTTGCTCGAGATTTATTAACATTTCCAGATAATATAGAACAATGTGAAACAGGTAAAGGGTATTATGGTGGCTTTATTTTGCACAGGTTACATTTGTGATAGAGATCTACAGATTATGAAAATTTATATATATATATATATATTTACACACACACACACACATATATATTTTTTCCCCCCAGTTTTGGGCCGAAGCAGGGTTTGAATCCGCCACCTCCCGTAAATGGAGCCAGTGCCCCACTCCTTTGTGCCACAGGCACATATCTCTCTCTCTCTCTCTCTCTCTCTCTCTCCATATATATATATATATATATTTTTTTTTTTTTTTTTTTTTTAAAGAGTCTTGATCTGTTGCCCAGGCTAGAGTACCGTGGCATCAGTCTAGCTCACAACAACCTCAAACTCCTGGGCTCAAGCTATCTTCCTCTCTCAGCCTCCTAAGTAGCTGGGTCTGCAGCCTTGAACCATAACCCCTAGCTAATTTTTCTATTTTTAGTGGAGATGGGACACTCTCTCTTGGTCAGGTGGGTCTCGAGCTCCTGTCTCAAATAGTGCTTCTTCCTCAGCCTCCCAGAGTGCTGGGATTACCAGTGTGAGCCAACACGCCTGGCCAAAAATTTATGTTCTTATAAGTGATACTTTTATTAATATTTCATTTTTTTCTATTAGAGGAAAGTTGAATAAAATTGTAATGTTACCATTACTTCAAAGAAAGACTTGTAGTATGTGCTAAATTGTAATATGACCAAAGAAAATACTGTAACTCTCAAAATTCATTTATTGATGTATATTTGTTTTCGGTAGTATTTGGTATGCTGTTAGGAGACACCATTATTTTGGATAATCTGGATGCAGCCAATCATTATAGAAAAGAGGTATGTATTTGATTTCATTATTGATCTATAGGTTCCAATTCTCCAAATTTAACATATTAAAGCCATAAACAGGGTGTCCATAAAGTTCATGTACAATTTAAAATAGCTATCTATAGAAATCATTCCTTGTGATGATACACATACAAATGACTTAGTAGTCTTGGAATTTAATAAGCAACATAAAATGAGGCAAAATACCTGAATGAATTGGCCAAGATGCAAATTAAAATGAGATGTGGTGTGCTATGAAATTGTCAAAACTCAAAACAATATCTGTTACTACGGACAACATTGGGAAAAGAGTACTCTCAGTCCATAATTTTGATGGACCTGTAATTTGATGTAACCTTTGATATTTCCCAGGGCTGCCATTACACAGTATGACTGATTGGGTGACTCAAACCATACAAAATTTTTTTAAAGCTGATCTCACTCTTGCAAACACTAAAGTGCAGCATTATCACCATACCTCACACTACCCCCTAACTCCTGCGCTCAAGTGATCCTCCTGCCTGAACCTCCTGAGTAGTGGAACTATAGGTACACGCTACCATACCTGGCTAATTTTTTTTGTTGTTGTTTTTGTAGAAATGGGCTCTAGTTATGTTGCTCAGGCTAGTCTTAAACTCCTGACTTCAAGCAGTCTTCCTGCTTCAGCCTCCCAAAGTGCTGGGATTATGAGCCTCTGCATGAGGCTCAAATTTATTGTCTCACAATTCTGGAGGCTGGAAGTTTAAGGTGTCAGCAGGGTTGGTTGGTTTCTTCTGAGGACTGTGAATGAAGGCGCTGCTGTGGGCGTCCCTCCCTGCCTTATAGATGACTATCTTCTTGTGTTTCCTTATATCTGTGTGTGACTGTGTCTAAATTTCTCCTTTGTTATAAAGATTCCAGTCATACTGGATCAGGGCCCACCTCAATGACCTCATTGTGTTAACCTCTGTGAAGACCCTGTCTCCTAATAAGATCACATTCTAAGATACTGGAGGTTAGAACTTTCACATTTGGATTTTGAGGGGACACAATTCAGCCTATACACCTTTGGAGGACAGTTTGGAAATGTAAATTTTTTCATTTGTTTATTGCTGCATAACAAATACTCCAAAAGTTAGTGTGTTTAAACAACAGCGTATTGGTTCTCTTTCTCTGTAGGTTTCTCCAAGTGGTGTGAGATAGTTGCAATATTGGCTACTTGGATGATGCCAGCTCCAAAAAGCCTCCCTAACTTAGCTGTTTGCCACCTAGCAAGTCACCTGGCATTGGCTAGAGGCTCAATTGGGGTTATCTTCGGGGGCTATTGTTCTCATCCACCAGGGTGAGATAAGGTAGAATGATGCTGTTAAGGGTTTTAGAAGCCCTTTTGTCTAGCTAAAGGGCTCTAGGAGGGCTGTGCTTTAAATTTTTCCGAGGCCCTTAACAAAGGAACATCCTTGATTGATTTTGACCCCAAGGCTATGTTTTACTGACAATGCACTGGACTTGATTTTAGCTAGTCTCTGTAGTGTATTCCGGAATTGTGGGGACCTTTGGGATCATCTACTGTCACTTAATAGATGAGAAATATTAAGCTCAAAATAAATAATGGAGAGCTGGGTCTGGTGGTCCCAGCTCTCAGAGGACTGATAAAGGAGAGTCACTTGAGCTGTGATCCCACCTGAGAAGAGCAACTGCGCTCCATTCTCTGCCTCATCTTTAAAAAAATAAAAATTAGAGAGAAAAACAACAAATAATGGATTTTTCCCCAGTCACACCAATAATTGATAGCAGAACTAGAACTGAACTCCTAGAGCAGGTTCTCTTTAGGCTTAGTTAAGAAATAGTAGTGAATGCATCTTCACAAATTTTGGAAAACTAAATCAGTGTAATTATTGAATATCATACAACTAATTGGGGAATAATATTTGGTATTGTAATGAATGTTTCCTTGTGAACCTAATAATAAATACAATAATACTGTACCAGAAAGTGGTTTTAGGTGGGAGAGTTATTATATTCTGGTGGTGATAGCATGTTTATATTTCCTGAATATGGAATAGAAACCATACCCATTAAATGTAACGGTAACATAAAATTGGTTTGGAGATGAGAAACTTACTAGTTACTCCAAATTAACTTCTAAGTAATTAGTTCTTATTAGATACTTATTTTATGAGTGAGATACAATGTTGGGCTATTTTGTTGAACAGCCAGCTCTATGGGGAAGAGGTGTAGGGTCCGTGATTTGTAGCTTTTGCTTGTATCTTGGTGTAAGTACTCATATCAAGTGTAGGGTCCGTGATTTGTAGCTTTTGCTTGTATCTTGGTGTGAGTACTCATATCTTGGCTCATTTCTCGCTGCCGGTGTGAAGTGATCCAATGAAACGTTCAGGAGAACTGGCTTTTGTGACTCGGTGCAAGCTGATTCCAACACACACTAGTTACAATGTGGATTATTCAGAGATGAACTAGATAAATCAGATAGCCATGTAAAACTCCAGCTGAGATTACAAAAATGTTATTTTAGATATCTATCTTAATGAGCTTGCAAGTAAGAATTTTAAGTAGAAACGGAAACCCACAGAGATAAATAACACTAAAGCCAGATTTGCCTTGAGAACATTTGCCAAACTAATTGAACTTTAGCATCAGTTTTTGATCTTTTGAGGGGTTTGAGGGTAGGAGACAAAGTCTGGGTCTTTAACCAACATGGGAAGTCTGATAGCTGGAACCCTCACCCACCTGCGATGGTCTTTACTTTCCCTTGGTGTGAAGGTAAGCAAAGAACTAAACCTGCCACCTCCATCTCAGTTCTAGCTGCTGCGAGGGGCAGCTAAAAAAATTGCCTCTTTTGAACCTTAGCAATAAGTGGAAAAGAAGGAACTTAAATACTTTTCTAGAGAATTCATCAGTGTAAACAAATTGGCCCCTAATGTCTGTACATAAGCTATATTCATACTGCTTGGATGGTCTGCAAAACCTCAAGGTAAACATTTGATTGCATGTGGTGCTGGACTGGCAGTATCCTTAGATATTCGATGAAAACAAACACATCTGGAGGATTTCATCTTTGTCTTAGTACTGAAACGATTTCATACTGGAGATGAAAGCAAATATTTCTTTTCTTTCCTTTTCCTTTTTTCCTTTCCTTTCTCCTTTCCTTTCCTTTCTTTTCGACAGAGTTTCAAGCTGTCACCCTGGGTAGAGTGCCGTGGCGTCACAGCTCACAGCAACCTCCAACTCTTAGAGCAGTTCTCTTGCCTCAGCCTCCCCCAAGTAGCTTGGACTACAGGTGCCTGCCACAATGCCCCGCTATTTTTCAGTTGTAGTTGTCTTTGCTATTTGGCAGGCCCAGGCTGGATTCGAACCCGCCAGCTCTGGTGTATGTGGCTGGCACCCTAGCCACTGAGCTACAGGCACCGAGCCGAGGGCAAGTATTTAAAATGTGATTAATATAGTTCAAGAAATGAAAGTGTTGAAAAATTAGAAAAAGAAAACAAGTCATCTTGAAATAGAGCTTCTAAAAATAAAAAGATATCATAGGAATCAAATACTAACTGAGTAGGTTTAACATCTTAGTAAATTGGGAAAGTGGGCAGAAAAAATATTTAGACTGTAACCCAAAGAAGAGAAATGGAATGTAAGAGAAGTTGAAGAAACATGAGGGATAGATGGAGAAAATGGAAGAATCTAAAGTCTAAACAGAGTGCCAAGAGAAGAGAGAGAAGAGGATCATAGGCAGTATTTGAAGAACTTTTCACTAAAAACTTCTAAAGCTAGTGCAAGGTAGCAATACTAGCTTCAAAAAATGTATAGTGTGACAAAACAAGAAACTGTATTTGTTCCATCTAGTTTTGATATAGCACATTGATTTCCTTATTTCTAAATTTTTGAATGAAGTCATATGTAATTTTACCAGTGAAATATTGTAAAACTCTTCTGAGAAAAGGCACTTATGACATCCCTCAGTGTAACGTTACATTGTTGGGCTTTGGCAGGCATCGTTACTGTTCTCTTTTAATATTCTTCATGGGATATGTACTACTTCAGCTCCTTGTTGATTCTACCCCTTCCTAGTCTCCATAGCAGTCATGAATAAGTATTGTCTAGACTTGTAACGCTGTTGTTTATTCATGGAATTCGTAAATACTGTGGTGACTTTTTTGTCCTAATAGTGTGCTTAGTGAGGTAAACTCATGATATTAAGGGAGCGTTGAAATAACTCTCTTCCTCTATAATATTAGTCTGTTAACAAGAGAACACACAAATCTGTGCATTAAAGTGTGTTTGTTACTTTATTTTATTTTATTTTTTTTTATGTCAGACGGGTAATGTGCTGACATCATAACAAGATTTGCGGGAGGCACATCTCAGGCATGCGCATGAAAACCCAATCATCACGCTTATGAACTACAAAAGGATCAGAGTGTGTTTGTTATTTTAGACTGTATTAAGTCCTTGAAAACATTGCCTGAATTGTGACAAATGGATACCACATGAAGCTATTTTATATTTTCACGTTTACTTTTAAAAAGTAATATGTAGGCTCGGCGCCTGTGGCTCAACGGGCTAAGACTCACCTGAGCTGGCGTGTTCGAATCCAGCTCGGGCCCACCAAACAACAATGATAGCTGCAACCAAAAATTGGCCGGGCGTAGTGGTGGGCGCCTGTAGTCCCAGCTACTTGGGAGGCAGAGGCAGGAGACTCGCTCGAGCCCAGGATTTGGAGGTTGCTGTGAGCTGTGATGCCACGGCACTCTCTCCAGGGTGACAGCTTAAGGCTTTGTCTCAAAAAAAAAAAAGTAACATGATTATTTCTTTTACTAAAAGAAATCATTTGTGAATGGGTAAATACTGACTTTACCAATGAATATACCACAAGATTTCTTCAAATAGTCATCTTATTACTTAAATTTCTTTTAAGTATCCAATTTGTTGGGAAAATACCTATAAAGTACCCCTGAAATTATATTTCACTTTTTATTATTCTATTTTGAGACAGAGTCTCAAGCTGATTCTGTGAGTAGAGTGCTGTGGCATTATAGCTCACAGCAACCTCAAACTCTTGGGGTTATGTGATCCTCTTGCCTCAGTTTTTTTTTTTTTTTTTTTTTTCTATTTTTCAGGCTGGTCTCAAACTCAAGCTATCCACCCACCTTGGTCTCCTAGAGTGCTAGGATTATAAGCATGAGCCTCTGCACCCAGTCATATATTTCATTTTTAAAGATACAGTTTTACTTTATCTTTTATTTAAACAATTCAGAGACACTTTAGCCCTAATAATAGATTAGATTAGGTATTTGTACATGTTAAAATATGATGTTCTGCCAGGAGTGGTAGCGTGCATTTATAATCCCAGCTACTTGGGAGGCTGAGATTAGGAGGATCACTTTAGCCCAGGAGATTGAGGCTATAGTATAGATAGTATGATTGTGCCTGTGACTAACTACTGCACTCCAGCCTGGGCACCATAGTGAGAACCCATCTCAAGACAAATAAATAATAAATAATTAAACAAGCAAACAAACATATAAATTATAACTTCCTTCAGCCATTATATGTTATTGGAATTCTTTTTTTGCTTGTTACCATAAAGTTTAACCTTTATGTTTTTATATTTCCTAGATCTTTTTTGCAAGAATATCCCTATAGATCATGAAATACTAAATCCAGTGTTTTTCTTCTATTTTGACGTCTGACGAATTTAATTCTTAACTAGCCCTTCTTCCTTCCCTCTCCTTGACTTGTTTTTCTACATGATTATGGTTCCGCCAACTCTCAAATAGCTCTTTTTCTTCCTATACCTGAAACTGTAGTGTTCTCAGAAGATTCGGTCCTATGCTTTTCAGCCTGTACTTTTTTCGATGTAATATTATTATTATGTTATCCTGTAGCTGTCTCAAAATCTTATATCTTAATTGGCTTGATTATGTTGCCTTTGTACTTATTGCCATGGGTTCAGAAGCACAGAGTTCTCTGGCCTGTCCACTTCTTATCAGTAAAGTCCTCAATTTCAGTTTTTTCTATTTGCATTGTCACTATTTTAGTTTAGACTAACATTTGAAAAATAGTCTAATTCATTTTTCTGTCTCTGGATTTTTTCCTCTAGTTAGTAGTTAACTAATTTTGTGACAGTACTACCATGATCATGTCATTTCTAATCTCAAAAGCCTTAAATGTTTTCTCCTTTCTTAGAGTAATTGAAATAAGTTGCTTACTACTTAATATTTATTTACTTAAAATAGGTTGTGAAAATTACACACTGTCCTACACTACTGACCAGAGACGGAGATCGAATTCGAAGTAATGGAAAGTTTGGGGGCCTTCAGAATAAAGCTCCTCCAATGGATAAGCTTCGAGGAATGGTATTTGGAGCTCCAGTACCAAAACAGTGCCTGATCATAGGGAAACAAATAGGTAAGATAAATAAGTTCTTAACAACTTCTGTCTTAGCATTCTGGAAGGAGGATTGCTTGGGCTCAGGAGTTCGAGACTAGCCTGAGCAAAAGCATAGAGCCTGTCTTTATAAAAAAATAGAAAAATTAGCCAGGTGTGGTGGTACACATCGGAAGTCCCAGCTACTCAGGAGGCTGGGGCAGGATCACTTGAACATGGGAGCTTGAAGTTGCGGTGAACTATGATGACGCCACTGTATGCTACCAGGATGACAGAGCAAGACTCTGCCCCTCCCCTCAAAGTTCATACACACACACACACACACAAATATGTATACATGTATTTGATGTTGCTCTTTTATTTAAGGGCTTGGTTATTGAGAGTCTAACATGAAAAATAACCAAGAACATAAAAATAATGGGTTTTTGTCCAATACTTTTAGCTTTTTAAGTTTAATGTCAGATAGTTTAGAATTATGTACGAGGTTTTCCCCCATGTTTTCTTGTTATCTTGAAATAAAGAAAATGCTATTCTTGGGCGGCGCCTGTGGCTCAAAGGAGTAAGGCGCCAGCCCCATATACCAGAGGTGGTGGGTTCAAACCCGGCCCTGGCCAAAAAAGAAAAGAAAATGCTATTGTCATTGATTTTTATCAGACTATCACAATACTATTTTTTTCCTCAAAATTTATAACTATCTAGGATGTAATTAAGAAATTTTTTTTAAGTGTATGAAATGGGATCCCCCCCAGCCTCATTTTCCCTTCTACAGGCTGTGACCCCTGCTTCTAGCCGGCCAGTATAATTGTCTCTACACAGCCGTGCTCTAAAGTGCATGTACTTAGTACCTAAGAGTCTGTTTGCTCTTAAATTTATTTAGTTCTAATACACTTGAATATCTGCTTTCCCAACACAGAGCAGTTTGTTGTTTAGCTTTCTTTTAGTTGTAAAATGCACATAACACATGTGTATTTTACAATTTTTACTATCTTAACCATTTTTAAAAGGTGTATAGTACTGTTAAGTGCATTCCTGTTGTTGTTCAACCTATATTCAGAACTATTTTCCTTCTGTAAAACTGAAGCCGTGTGCCCATTAAACAATATCTATCTCCCATCCCCTGGTGATCATCCTTCTATTTTCTGTCTCTAAGATGTGACTATTCTAGGGCAGTGCCTGTGGCTCACTGGGTAGGCCCCCGGCCAGCCTCATATAACGAGGGTGACAGGTTCAAACCCAGCCCCAGCCAAACTGCAACAACAACAAATAGCCAGGTGTTGTGGTGGATGCCTGTAGTCCCAGCTACTCGGGAGGCTGAAGCGAGAGAATTGCCTAAGCCCAAGAGCTGGAGGTTGCTGTGAGCTGTAACGCCATGGCACTGTACTGAGGGCAACAAAGTAAGACTCTGTCTCTAAAAAAAAAAAAGATGTGACTATTCTAGATATCTCATTAAGTAGAATCATATCTATAGTATTTGTCCTTTTGAGCCTGGGTAATTTCACTTGGAGTAATTTTCTCAGGGTCCATCCATGTAACATCCCTCCTTTCTAAGGACAAAGGAATATACTCTATTTTATGTATATGCCATATTTGGTTGTTTAATTAAAGTACAGTACACACAAGAAAAATGTACATTTCGTGAATATTCCGCTTGATGGATTTTCGCAACTTTAACACTATGCTTATATTAAAAAAAAAATAGATCCTTCCACTTTTGGAGTATAAGACAGGTGGATCACCTGAGGTCAGGATTTCAAGACCAGCCTAAGCAAAAGAGCAAGATTCTGTCACTACTAATAATAAAAAAATCAACTAGGTATTGTGGTGGGCACCTGTAGTCCAGCTATTCAGGAAGCAAGAAGATCTATTGAGACCAAGAGTTTGAGATTGCTGTGAGCTATGATGCCATGCCACTCTGCCCAGGGCAACAAAGTTAAACTCTATCTAAGAAAAAAGAAAGAAAGAAAAAGAAACAGAACATTATTATCACTGCAGAAGACTTCTCATTTACTTCTCCAGTTCATACGCAACCCCTTGCCTTCAAGAGATAGCAGCTTTATCATAGATGAGTTTTGGCCATTTTTGTATGTTATATGTAAATGGAATCATGCGGTACACATTTTTTATGTGTCTGTCTTTGTTCATTCAGTGCTATGTATGAAATTGTTGTTTATTTTCATTGCAGGATAGCATTTCATTCTGTGAATATACCTCAGATTACTTCTTTATTCTACTGTTGATGAATCTGTGCGTACTGCCTTACTATTATAGTGACAGGTAGAGTCATAGTCTGCTTTGTGTTGGTGTAAAGCAGTGGTTCTCAACCTTCCTAAGGCCGCGGCCCTTTAATATAGTTTCTGTGGGCTGTGACCCACAGGTTGAGAACCACTGGTGTAAAGGAATACCTGTGGCTGGATAATTTATAAAGAAAAAAGATTCATTTGGCTCACAATTGTGTTGGCTGGGAAGTTCAAGATTGGGTACTACATCTAGTGAGGGCCTCAGGCTGCTTCCACTCACGGCAGAGGCAAAGGGGGCTGGTGAGAGAGGGAGCAAGGAGGGCACTACCAGGGTCTTTTTGACAACCAGTTCTAGTGGAACCCCATGAAAACTCATTTCATCCCTGTGGGAATCTATTCATGACTAATCCTCTGTGGCCAAAGCCTTCTCCCCTTTAGGCCTCATCTCCCACGCCACCACATTGGGGATCAGATTTCAATGAGGGATTTGATGGGGACAAACAAACATATCTGAGCCATTGTGAGTGGTTTCCAATTTGGGGTTAGGACTTTGGGGGTTCATGTTTCTTTTTATGATTGCAGTGAGCAAGTACAAAACCTATGCAGACAGCGGACAGACATTTAAAGAAACTGTTAAGAAATAAGAGATAACAGTGCAATTGGGGCAGTCAGTCAGTATAAAAAGCCTCAACCCTAATCATTCTAGCACTACATTTTGTCAGTAGTTCCCCAAACCAGAAAGAATTACCTGTGGAACTTTAAAAATATACAGGTGCTGTATTTACAGAATTTGTATGACTTTACCTGGGCATCTGAATGTCGCTGTAATAGTATGACAGTATGTATAGATCTTTAAGAATGAAAGATTATAATTAAAGGTTTCTGTGCCCTACTGACTTGTCGCATATGTAAGATTAATGAGTAATGCAAGGATTTCAAAAATATAAGTTGTCTTTCTTGATAAACATCTTTAATGATACATTCCCACATACAGACTGACAGTTCAACGATAAGAACTCAAATCAATTAACAATATTCCTTAAGGGCAGCGCCTGTGGCTCATTGAGTAAAGTGCCGGCCCCATATACAGAGTGTGGCGGGATCCAACCCAGCCCCGGCCACACTGCAACAACACAACAAAATAGCTGGGTGTTGTGGCAGGTGCCTGTAGTCCCAGCTACTCGGGAGGCTGGAGCAAGAAAATCGCCTAAGTCCAAGAGCTGGAGGTTGCTATGAGCTGTGACACCACAGCACTCTACCGAGGGTGACGAAGTGACCCTAAAAGAAGAAAAAAAATATTCCTTAAAAAATTTACTTTACTTAAGAATTTTACTTTAAAATTTACTTAAGGTGGCTCCTGTAGCTCAAGCGGCTAAGGCGCCAGCCACATACACCAGAGCTGGCGGGTTTGAATCCAGCCTGGGCCTGCCAAACAATGACAACTACAACCAAAAAATAGCTGGGCATTTTGGCGGGGACCTGTAGTCCCAGCTACTTGGGAGGCTGAGGCAAGAGAATCACTTAAGCCCAGCAGTTTGAGGTTGCTGTGAGCTGTGACACCACAGCACTCTACCCAGGGCAATAGCTTGAGGCTCTGTCTCAAAAAAATAAATAAATAAAAATACAATAAAATATCCAAAAAAAACCAATAAAAAATAAAATTAACTTCAAGAAAGAAAAAAACAGGATAGTGATGCATTGCATAGTATATTTTGGCCAGTGACCAAACACATACATGGCAGTGTTACATAAGATTAAAATGGAACCGAAAAATTCCTATGACTTAGTGGTACTGTACTTGCCTAACGTCATAATACAATGCATTACTTTTTCTGTGTTTAAATACACAAATAGTGATTTTCCAGTTGCTAGGACAGTAACATGCTATGTAGGTTTCTAGCCCAGGAGCCATAGGCTATATATACCATGTAGCCTAGATGTGTAAGAGGCTATACCATGTAGGGTTTTGTGTGAGCACACGGTGTGATATTTGCACAGTGATAAAATAAGTTACTGAAGCATTTCTCAGCATATACCCCATCATTAAGCAAGTCATGACAATATAGGGTCGGTGGTGTTCGCAGTTTCAGGTATGCACTGGGAATGTTGGGACATGTACCCCGAAGACAAGGAGGGACTACTGTAGTATGTAATCTATAATTGCAACATCATCGAAATTAGTAGTATTTTTATTATGTTCATATATTCCAGAGTATTACATATTTGGCCAGGATAGACATCACATATTCTTTATTATATATCATGCTTGCTTTATTTATTTATTTATTCATTCATTTATTTATTTGAGATAGAGTCTCTTCAAGTCACCCTCAGTAGAGTGCCGTGGCATCACAGCTCGCAGCACCTCTAACTTTTGGGCTTAAGTGATTCTCTTGCCTCAGCCTCCCAAGTAATTCTCATATTAAACTCTGAATTATTACAGTCCGATTATTGGTATTTTTAAGTGAAGCCATTCTTAAATTGTTTTTTTTTTAAAGATAGAGTGTTGCTCTGTCACCCAGGGTAGAATACCATTTTGTCAGCCCAGCTCACAGCAACCTCAGACTCTTGGGCTCAAGCAGTCCTCCTGCCTCAGTCTTCCAACTAGTTGGGACAATAGGTGCCCACCAGAATGCCCTCTGATTTTCTGTTTTTAGCAAAGGAGGGGTTTCACAAATGCTCAAGCTGGTCTCGAACTCCTGAACTCAAAGGATCCTCCCTCCTCAGACTCTTGGAGTGCTAAGATTACAGTGTGAACCGTGCCAGCCGTTCTTAACATTTTTGTAAGTAGTGGCAAAGATTATTTAAATTCTGTGGCTTTCAGGGAAAGAGTATTTTGTTCTATTATGGAAATAGAACAGTTGATGAACTCCCATGGACCTATAGCCCAACTTTGATAATGGAACATAGCACAGACTACAGGCGCCCACCAAATGCCTGGCTGTTTTTTTGTTGCAGTTGCCATTGTTGTTTAGTTGGCCCAGGCTGGGTTCAAACCTGCCAGGCTCAGTCTATGTGGCCAATGCCGTAACCACTGTTCTAGGGGCACCAAGTCAATCCCAAACTCATTTTACAAGGCCTGAACGCATGGCCTCAAGTGGTCCTCCCACCTCAGCGTCCCAAAGTGCTAGGATTACAGGCGTGAACTACCATACCTGGCCTTGAGAAGATACACTTTAAATTCAAAGATACAAGTAGATTAAAAGAGTGGAAAAAGAGACACAGTGCAAACAGATAAAGGGATTGTATAATGATAAAACTCAGTTCATCAGGAAGGATAACGATTTTAAACTTAACACACCTAAAAAAAGAACATCAAAATACATAAAGCAGAAGCTGACAGAAATAGACCATTCGACAATAATGGAGACTTCAATAACCCCTTTTCAATAATGGAAAGAACAGCTAGACATAACATGAAAACAAAATAAGACTGGAACAACACTAGAGACCAACTAGATTTGACAGACACCTCTATAATGCTCCATTCAATGACAAAATGCCTGCTTCTAAAGCACATATGGAACATTCTCCAGGATAAAACCTCAACACGTTAAAAAAAGATAGAAACAATACAAAATTTGTTCTCAGATTACAATGCAATAAAATTGGAAATCAGTAACAAAAAATTAGGAAGCTCACCAACGTGGATTATTTGAGAGATGGGGTCTTGCTGTGTCCTGCAGGCAGGAGTCCAGTGACTACTCAGCAATGATGGGCGTGCACTGCAGCATCAAACTCCTGCCTTCAGCAGTCCTGAGTAGCTTGGACTAAGGGTTGTACCACCACACCTGGCATATGTGAAAATTAAACAACATACTCCAAAATCCCAAGTCACAAATCAAAAGGAATTCAGAAAACACTCTGAGATGAGTAGAAATCAAAACAAAACATAAAACGTAATGAGATACAGTCAGAGCAGTGTATAGAGGCAAATGCATAGCGATAAATGACTACATTAAGAAAGAAAGTCTATGCCAGGAAGGCTATGTTAATCAGTTTGATGAAAATAGTTCAGATTGTATATGAAACCAGCACATTGTACCCCTTGATGATTTAATAATAAAGACAAAAAAAAAAAAAAAGACTTGCACTGGTGAATCAGAAAGAACGCTGTCAACTGTATGTCTTGGAAGAGAAACACTGTGTCTCAAAACTTTCATAGTGACCCACATACAAACTGTATTCTCATGCCTACTACATTGAGTCATTTCTGTCTGCTTCTCTCTCTTCCCCTCTTCTGTAACTGATGTACTTCTTAGTCACCTTTTTAAACATGTTTTGAAAAATATCTCCCCCCAAGCACAGTATATATATTTAAGAATAAACACAGTGAGCTCTAAGAGCACAACAGAATTGAGTCCCCATGTAAAAAAAGAAATGAATAACAAATGGAAGTTAACCTTGTAGGACAGGAAAATACAACTCATAGATGAAATTTATATGGTTGTCATGTGTTTTAGGGAAGTCATTTCATCTATGTATATACTATAAAGACCAATGTCTGCTTTTTCCTACAGGCATTATACAGGTCCATAATATGTCTGTGCTGTGCAATTCAATGAAAATATAGATCGCACTTGATTTCGGATATTATTTAAATATTTCCAAATTATTCTTAAGCCCTTTGAAAGTGTGCATATTTAATGTAGCATTCAGAATTGCTATGGGTATGTTGTTAAGATTTTAAATTGCCATTTTGAAGCCAAAACTGAAATTTGTCTTCACTTAGCTACATATATCTATATGTATGAAAATACCTTTAAAAGAGAAGTACCACCTTGTATGAATTAGTAATTTCTTTTAATTGCCTCAAATGTTTCAGTCTCATGTGGATTTTTGAAGTTGTGTGCCGCTTTGATGTTTTATTAATTATCTTCAAGGTGGTTTTCTCTCCAGAGCGAAGCATACATATTGATTTTGTGTATGATGAAGACTGAAATTTCTATCTTGGCACTGATACTTCTTGCAATCAGATCTAGTAAGGGTTTGATCGTTTTTAAGCAACTCTCCAACAGTTAACTGTTGGCTGCCAAAGTTCAATTTAGATAAGTGAAAGGGAAGAGTTTAGAAATTTCACACATTAAATGTGTGATGGGAAAAACCCAATATAATGTATTAAAGATGCAGCCTTTGGAAGGAAAACATGGAGTATCGTAAGAATTGTGTGCCAGTCTCCAAAGGTTTTCAGTCAGGTTTGGTTCAGAAAAGCCCTTGAATGTGTTGGAAGCAGAACTTGGAAGGGGCTGTGTGGTGTGTCGGGGAAAGCACCAGAGTCAGCCGTGGTTACACGGAGACTGCAAAGTCGGCTGTGGGAGCATGGCAAAAACTGGTCTGTGTAGTGTGCCACTGCCAATCTTCATGATTGATACAGATTGTTGGAGCCATATCTATCATATGGTGCTCCATATTGATTGTTAAATCTGCAAAAATGAATGATTTGGAGTGTATTTTTCCATCCCATTGGCTAATTTTTTCTGTGTCAAAGAGTTTTAAAACATTTGACCTTCGCTGTCCAGTCTCGGTTGTTACCATGACTGGAAAGAAACAGTATCACTGTTTATTCATAATACTTGGATGATGGTATTGTGATCTAATTCCGAAGAACTACTGAGTGTCAAGGATAGCTTCACATTTGAAAAGTCATTGTATAAAAGGTTCTCAGTAAGTTAGTTGTTCCTATTTTTAGGGATAGTGGAGGCTTTTTTTTTTTTTTTAAATTGCCATCTAGACTTTGGGGAAGAGAATTAGAAATTGCGTGCCAAATAAACTCCTTCAGTCTTACCAACTATTACAAAAAAGGCAGGAAATAGCTTTGGATCATTTTTAGTATTGGGATTGGTCCTATTTAACTGTAGAATTCAAATGCAGTCAAGGCAAATATGAATCTACTTCAGACTTTTTCAAATAAAAGAAAACATTGTCCATGTTTTTAAGGGGCAAGAGATACAGGAGAGTTTCCTTTCAATCACCTACGAGGTTGGGATCATTATGAAGTAAGCAGAATGCTGGATGGTGCTGTTGGAATGAACCCACATAAGAATGGAAACAGATGGTATTATCATTCGATCCCAAGCACCGTGTGGATGTTTTTGGTCAGAGTCTGATTGAAGTTTCCGAAATTATTAAGTGGATAGATAATAGAGAGTAAGTACATGAGAGCACAGAGGGACTGCCAAGTTTTTAATGCTCACTTAAACAAAACTCCCTGCAGGCTCAACAAACCCATGCCTGGGTTTTGTGGGTTTATAAAGTCCCTCTCCAGAAACGTTGTTTTAGGTGATGGTCACCATTTTAATTAAAGGAATATCAAAGTATATGTTTAGAAAGATAATAATAAGCCACTCAAACCCAGATGCTAGACGCCACACATATTGGGGAAGGCCGATGAAAAGGAAGCAGAAGCTCCCCCACACTCCTTCACTCTACAAACTGGATTTTGTAATTAAACACTCCCCAACACTCCCTCATTCTACAAACTGGATTTTGTAATTAAACCAATGGGGGGAAATTTTGACCGTTTTCATTTTCTTCACTCCTTTACTCCACACCTAATTATTAACTATCTCCATTTCTTCCTCCCTAATTGCCCACTTTTTATTTTTTCTTTGCCAGCAAAAGTAATGTATGGAGGGTGACAGGGAAACAACTTGCCTTGGTGTGCAGACATTTGTGCATTTTGTCTCCTTTGCATTACATGACCCCTCAGTGTAATTTCACTTCGTCCTCCTTGGTCAAAATAGTCCTGAGTTAAACCATTTAGCAAAAGTCCAACAAGTAAACAAACACAACTCAAGCCGTGAGAGTCAATGAGTATTTTCAGTTTGATGCCAACTCAGGAGCATTTAAAGGTTGGGTTTGCTTATTTCAACTATCTCGCTCTCTCTCTTTTTCTAATGTGGTTCAACCGGGTCTTTTAAAGTATCGTTTTCTTAATGAAAGTCATAAGTTTCGGTAACTCAGGTGGGCAGCTTTGGATCATGGCTCCACCCCTGTCTATCTGTGTGCAGTTTGCAGTGATGAACATTAGACACAAATATTCTTCCTTCATTCCTACTGCAGCCTAGATAACTGAAATCATAGCCTCTGATGTGAAAGAGTAGGCTTTTTAACTTACCCTCTCTTTTCTGTAAAGAAGGTATCCACACGTATATTCTTGAGTTTCCTTTCAGGACGTCCAAGGAATAAAATTAGGAAGCAGGCATTGGTTATTAATAGAGTAAGAGATCTCTCAGCAGAAGCCTAACAAATTTACGTTTGCAGAGTAAAAAGCAAAGGAATCCCAAAAGTAGAAACCAGATTCCCAGGTTATGAAGTAGAGGCCTGTTTAAGATTTTGAGGAGGGCACCAACTTTTGAGAGTGGTGTGATGGATGTTTCAGATAAATGGAGAGAGCAGATTCAAAAGAGTTGTTTGAAAAGCTTTGGAATATTCTTTAACACATAGCAAATTTTGTTCAAGTGAGAAAAAAATTAAGACTTCTTACATTGAATATTGAGCTTTTTTTTTTTTTTGATTTACGGAAATAAACACTGAGCCTGACACCAGGTTTGTGTGGGAGTAAGGTAAATTTGGGCTAAATGAATGATGTACTGTTTGAGTATAAACACTGGATTCCATATTGCAACTGTCTGTCACTACTCTTGTCATTAATCAAGTAGGTACTAAAATGTACAGCAATGTTTAACTATGTTTAATGTAGTTAGTTTTTATAATCATTGCTGGTAACTCTCCAGGTGCAGGTGGTAGCTATTTTTTCCCCCTGATTTAAGATTATGAAATCATTCACTGTCTTTCTATAGAATTAGAATCCAAGCACACAGGTTGGATTTGATCTGTTGAATTCGGTGTCAATTGTGGTCTAGCGGAAATGCAGGATTTTAAACTCGTGGACACTTACGGTGCATCTTACAAGGGTACAAGTGAAAATTACTAAATGTAGAATATAAATGTCTTCATATAGTGATTAAAAGGCCATGAAGGCTATGTTAAATAGTTGAATGAAAATATTTCAGATTGTATATGAAGTCAGCACATTGTGCCCCATGATTGC
>CAUYRH010055677.1:0-18758 GCA_963574655.1 Perodicticus potto
GTGTGTACACAGAAGCATGAACGCAATTTGAAATCTTTTAATGGCAATAAAGTTACAATCACCCATCTATGTAGACTAACATTGTAACTCCAAATATTTGATCTGCAATGTGTATGTAAGCAGTTTTTCATCGCACAATTATCAAAATGTATTCTTCCTATTAGGAACCAGCAACTTATTTTTGTGTTTATTTTTCTGTGAAGAACTATTTCTTCTTTGATAACTGGCTCATTTTTATTGTTTATCAAAAACTAAAGGGTGGGAAGGAAAGTGTGATGGATTAGAAAATTTCATTTTTAAGGAAAGATAAAATTCATTTTCACAAATTTACAAGTGTTGCTGGTGCAGGATTTATTCTACTAAGCAATTAGGCTGGGAATCAAATGCAAGTTCCACTTTCTTGTCTTAGGAATCAGCATTATTTCAGAAATATGGGGTTTTGTATATATTCTAAAATCAAGCCAACAGTCTGTTTCAACCAGATGATTTGGAAGTTAGAAGTCAACATATCTAGGTTGTACACAAAGCCCAAGGCAAGTCCTTGTCATTCTAGCCCATTTTTGCAAAAGGGAGAATTTCTCTCTACAGAGAGGCAGGAAGTCAGTGAGAGATGGAGTTCTACAGAGCGGGCACCGGGCACACACAGTGCACAGGAGCTCACAGCAGGTCCACGCGGCGGTAATACAGGAGGTAGGCTGTGCGTTCAGCAGTTGGCTTCACCACCTGGTACTGGTTAATCACCTTGACTGTCTGGTCATCGATGCGCAGCCAGCCATTCAGACCAATCTGGAAGACGTCTGTAGTGTAGTGCCCCCCTGTGGCGCTGCCGCCGTGATGGTAGACCACTGCAAGAGAGTGCGGCAGGGACACTGTGAGAGCAGCACCGCACACAGACCTTCTCGTTCCTTCCAAAGATGTGTCTTATATGCAAAACATCTTACCAAAACAGACGAGGTAGAGAGACGCATCGACACAAAACAGTGCTATTTAAACTCAAAAAACGTAAACAATTTATAATAAAAACCTTACATAGCTTTAAAGTAAGCGTGTGTCTATCTCGGTAATGTTTTTAACATGCCCAGCCCTCACAGGACACTGCCCCACACGGCCGCCAGCGGCACGTCCTCATCACCTCTGAAGCACGCAGTCAGAGGCTGGGTTCATGCCCTCTGACCTAGCCAACTCCACCTCTAGACTGTCCAGAAAAGATTATGGAGTCTTAAAGATTATGTTATCATTTATAATACTGAAAAAAATGGAAAACCTTTCATGCCTATTGTTAAGAACTATGACTGATTAGTAAATTATAGTAACACAAATCTTTTCCTGGAGTAAGAATGTTTGAAAAAAAAATGTTTGGTGACATAGGAATGTTTATAAAATAGTACACCAGAAAACAAAAGACCCCAAGTTTTCTGTGGACCATATGTCATCACGAGGTGACATCACATGCATGCATGAGCCCAAAGGAAGGACAGACACCACGACAGTTAACCACGGTTGTCTGAGAGTATAGCTGTGGAGGCCCCTACAGAGACAGTACTAGTAATCTTTTCTCCTTTTTAATTTTTTTTTTTTTTTTGCAATTTTTGGCCAGGGCTGGATTTGAACCTGCAACCTCCGGCATATGGGGCTAGCGCCCTACTCCTTTGAGCCACAGGCACCACCCATCTTTTCTCCTTTTTAAAAAACTCAATGTTTCTATAATGTTTTAATAGAAGAAAACACCACTTGCTATTTACCTTTTTTTTGGCAGTTTTTGGCCAGGCCAGGTTTGAACCCACCACCTCCGGCATATGGGGCAGGCGCCCTACTCCTTTGAGCCACAGGCACTGCCTGCTATTTACTTTTTTTTTTGCAGTTTTTGGCTGGGGCTGGGTTTGAACCCGCCACCTCTGGCGTATGGGGCCAGCGCCTTACTCCTTTGAGCCACAGGTGCCGCCCTGCTATTTACTTTTTTAAAAATCCTCTTACTCAACCTAGAAGCCTTAATCAAAGGCCTAAAACAAATTCACCTGTTGGAAGATGCAATGAAGGTTGTTATTAAAAGGCAGCTATAGGACACAACCCTCCCCCATCTATGAAGAGGAGAGCAGAGGGCTACCAGGCCTGCAGCAGGCGTCAGCCTGGGGAAGCGGGAAGCAGTCCACCGAGACTCTAGGATGGCAGTGTGGCTTGGTAAACTGTGCTCCACCACTGGAACACAAAGGACCAGGCCTGCGAGCGACAGAAGACTCAGCTGGTAGGAAATTCTAAGACTGGCATGGATTAGAGGACTTGAAATGGGGAAAGTAGAGAGAGCAACGCAGGTCTGGGCCCCAGGCCACAGCAGGTGGGTGTGGCACATGCTCTCACGGGGCCCTTGACCAGGAAACACAATTCCTAAACCCTGACCTTGTCTGCCAACCTACCCCTGCAGCCACCCCCCCTCCTGAAGTGATGCAGAGAGAAAGCAAAGAAGCTGTCCACTGCCTACCAGGACTTGGGTGCTTGACTCTACCCCGGTCAGCTGCTAAGTCTGAGCCCCAACTGAGGCCCTGGAGTTCCCATTCCAAGGCAGAGAAAGAAAAGGGCTGAGAGACCCATGAGAATAAATTGCCTGCTGCCACCCAGTCTGGTGCCCAGAGGATAGAGGAGGGTCTGTGAATAGCTAAGCTGCCTTTCAGGAGAACCAAGTCAAGAGGAACAGTGACTAGGAGGAGGGGAGAGAAGCCTGGGCACCTTCTGGTGTGGCCCAAGGCCCTCTCCCACTGACCAGTGGCCAAACTCTCCAAAACCTCAAGGGTGGACCAACGTAGACAAGAGCTGGGGGCCCTGCTTGGGCAGTCCGGGCCAGAGTGGCGACTTTTCCTGTTTGAGTTTCAGTTTATTCTTTTATAAAATGGTAATACCACGTCTAATCTCTCAGGAGAGCTATAAGAATAAAAGAAAAGCTATCTAGGGGCGGTGCCTGTGGCTCAAAGGAGTAGGGCGCCGACCCCATATGCCGGTGGTGACAGGTTCAAACCCAGCCCCAGCCAAAAAAAAACCGCAAAGAAAAAAAAAAAAAAAAAAAAGAAAGAAAGAAAGAAAAGAAAAGCTATCTAGTAGAAAAAAATCAACAAATGAATAAGGGTCAATGGATGGTAGTGTTACTTTAAAATACAAACAGGCTCAACAAAGGTAACATAAAAGAGAAGCTGAAAGATTCTAATAAAAATACCCAGAAAGTAAACAAAATTGTTGTAAACAGCAACAATTATAGAGAGACATAAAGGCCAGGTGAGGCTCTTGCCTGTAACCCCAGCAGTCTGAGAGGTCAAGGAAGCAGGAACTCAGAAGTTCCAGACCAGCCTGAGCAACTGTGAGACCCGTCTCTACTAAAAACAGATCAGCCAAGTGTCGCAGCTCACGCCTGTAGTCCCAGCTACTTGGGAGGCTGAGGCAGGAGGATCACTTAAGCCTAGTAGTTTGAGGTTGCTGTGAGGTGTGATGACACCACTCTACTCTATCCAGGTGACAGAGGAAGATTCTGCTCAAAGGCATTAAAGGCTCAGGCTGCATGTACAGGAGAAAGGAGGATGGACAGAAAGAAGAGAGAGGGGGAAGAAGTGTGAAAGAAAGACTGGCAATGCAGGAAGGCCTAGACCAGTAGACAGAAGAGGCCTCAGGGCCACTATCTGGGAATGGGGTGCCATTTGCCCTGTGGGAGACTTCCTGTGTCTAATTGTGGGGAGTCTGGTGGCTGAGGAGCCAGTACAATTGGGAACACTTTCTCAAGAAGCCCAGCCAGCACCTTAGGGATGCAGAAGACGCAGGGGACGCCACCTTGAGACGCACTCTTCTAATCTAGCTGGGTGACAGGGTATCACAGCAACTCCATAGCACTGTCACCCAACAAGTACCAGAACTGCAGAAAGGGAGGTCATTCTCCAAAGGGCAGTTTGATATCCTAAAACTCATTCCTCAGACCCAAAGACAGAAATGTCCACTTTGAGTGAGGTCCTATGTTAGGGCCTAAATGATGTTTCACCAAATTCTACGTACCAAATTTCAGGCAAAACATTCTCAAAGGATTTCCTGACTTACGAAGCGCACGGGGACACCTAAACAGAACCACACACTCCCTATGTTAACGTGGTATTAGCGCGAACATGTACCTCAGTACAAACCCTTTTTAACATTGCTTTCATAAGGAAGTAATATACAAATTTACTTACCTGCAAACAGCCGATATGTTCTGTGGCATTTAAAATTCTTGTTTTTAACCCCTGGAGAAAGAAGTTCTGAAAAATAAGACATGGAAGGTTCAGAGTAGTTAACAGCAAATGCCTAATAACAGTCCCTTAAAATAAACTGCCCAGCAGGGTAGGAACTAAACAAATCTCTATCCTTTCAATTGCATTAAAATTGAGGAAGGAGGAAAATCAGCCACACAGCACAGCAATACACATAATGAGCAAACGATCCCCTAAGACATAGGGGCAAGAAACTGAACCTATGAGGTTTGTGCTAGAAAAACATGTTCTTTTTTTTTTTTTTTTTTTTTTGAGACATTCTTACTATGTCGCACTCGGTAGAGTGCTGTGGTGTCACAGCTCATAGTAACCTCCTGCCTCAGCCTCCCAAATAGCTGGGACTACTGGCGCCCACCATAACACCCAGCTATTTTTTGGTTGCAGTTGTCATTGTTGTTTAACTGGCCTGACCTGGTTCAAACCCGCCAGCCTCAATGCATGTGGCCAGGGCCATAACCACTGTGCTATGGGAACTGAGCCAAAAAAGATGTTCTTAAAAATGGAAAAGAAAAAGCTACCCACTTCAAAACAAAAACCAAGAATTAGACTATTTTACACGAGTTGTATCATAAAACTTCAGTTATGTGACAGAAGATTTCGACAACAGGTGTCGGTCCACCAGGGGCTACCTCGGGGAAGCTGTCTCTCCCATGCAGCCCCCACCTTTGCAGGAGTGCCACTTACTGGCAGGAGAGTCCAGCAGAAGATGCACTGTTCTTGGCAGTCATCAGAGGCTCCTTCTCTACTGCCCACCCCACAATCTGCGCTAGGTCCTTTGTCCCCATTTATGTCACTCTCTTCCTATAAAGTAATGGAGGTGGCATTTGACACAAAAACACATGACAAGCAAGAGAAGCTATGCCAGGCTCAGTGCCCGTCGCTCAGTGATTAGGGCTCTGGACACATACACCAGGGCTGGAGGGTACGAACGTGGCCCAGGCCAGCTAAACAATGACAAGGGCAACAAAAAAATAGCCGGGCATTGTGGCAGGTGCCTGTAGTCCCAGCTACTTGGGAGGCTGAGGTAAGAGAATCACTTAAACCCAAGAGTTTGAGGTTGCTGTGACCTGTGATGCCACAGCACTCTACCCAGGGTGACATAGTGAGATCCTATCTCAAAAAAAAAAGAGAGAGAGAGAAGCTATGCCAATAAAATCCATGTGGAACAATATCTAAGTCAGACAAATGACTGATGGGGGTGGGGAGACGCAGGAGTGTGGGTCAAAGATTGGCTTGCCTGACCCTGGCTGCGTTCTAGGTTTCCTGCGGACAACATAAAATGTGATCTACCACATTATTCTTGCTGCCATCTTTCTTTCCCTTTCTGGTCCTCAAAATCCCTGATGACTGAGGAAGTAGCACAGAGTGCAAGGGAGCAATGGACACTGGAGCTGGCGTGGCAGTCATGCCCACCAGCTGCCAGCAGCAGCACAGCCAGTGGGCCTGGCAGAGACCCATCTAAACCCTGAACTAAAGGTAATAAAGGTGACACTATGGTTCCTCTGTTGTCTGCAATGCACGGAGGTATGGGGTGGGCGCTGAGTGCTGTGGGGGTAGGGGAGGAACAGGCTCTCAGTCCAGGTTCATTCCTCTACCCCATCCAGGATCAAGGTCAGACATCCCCTCTTTTGTTTCCCAGACATTCAATATTCTGAGAATCACCTCTAGCCTGTCATAGGTTTTTTTTTTTTTACAAATTCTGAAGCTTTCCTTCAAAAGAATAAGTTTTCCTTCAAGCTGTGATTTTTTTTTTTGAGACAGAGTCTCATAATACTATGTTACCCTCCATAGAGTGCTGTGGCATTACAGCTCATAGCAACCTCAAACTCTTGGGCTTAAGCGATTCTCTAGCCTCAACCTCCCAAGTCGCTGGGCCTACAGGTGCCCGCCACAATGCCCAGTTGTTTTTCTTTTGCAGTTGTCATTGTTGCTTAGCTGGCCCAGGCTAGGTTCGAACCCGTCAGCTTCAGTGTATGTGGCCAGCACCATAACCACTGTGCTATGGGCACTTTTCAACCTGTGATTTTAACCTGAGACCCTTTACCTTAGAGCTCTTTAAAATAGCTTCCAAAATACGTGGACACTGCCCTGGCTCCCTGACAGAGGCCTGCGGCCAATCAAGTCTCACAAATCTCCCCTGAGTCCTCCTCCTCTGGCAAGCATTCCTACTGCATTAAGACAGTCCACTTAGCCAGGCTGGTCAAGTGGTTAATGCTCTGTGTGCCATTAATGCACAAAGTGTCTATGGAAAAATTATGTTCTTTTTTGATGGACAAAAGCTCTTATTTCTCCAATCTAGTAAGATTACATGGTTTAGTTGTTTTTGCCTCTATATTAAAAAGGTTACTTCCATCAGTATTTTAATGTAAACTCAGCAGCAGAACCTCCTCGCTCAGCGTCACCTAGAAGTGCTTACTGATGTGCATGACACTGTTCATGGCGTGTGTTACCTTTACTAATCTCCAAGTCCACAGGATAGTCGATATTTTTGATAAGCTTCTGACATCCACCAGTCTTCTCATAAACGAACCGTTTCAGGTGTAGCACAAGAACAGGAGGAAGTTTTTCCAGAGTCACTCTTCGACTTATTTCAACCTACAACATGAAACACACCAGGACACATCATCCCTTGTCTCACGAGGACCAGCCAATGTCACATCCACCTTCCACATAGACTTCCTCTGAGAGCTGACACCTGAGACTTCTCCGGTGTACCACGGAGGTTTGTGAGAATCTGCTGACACTCTTCTTAAAAAACGCACACCTCCCTATGAACTGTAGGGGATTCTTTGGGTCCCTGAAGCCCATCCTTGAACTCAAAAGTTAAGAACTTTCCTCTGTAACAACATTAATGATGAACTGGTGTAAAACTAAAAAAAGCTATCTTAGTAGTACCTTGAATTATATGTGAATTAACCTTTTTTTTTTGAGATGGAGTCTCCCTCTGTGCCCCTTGGTACAGTGCTGTGGCACCATAGCTCACAGCAACCTCAAACTCCTGGGTTCAAGAGATCCTTGTGCCTCAGCCTCCCGAGTAGCTGGGACTACAGGTGCTCAGTTATTTAAGAAATGGGGTCTTGCTCTTGCACAGGCTGGTCCTGAGCTCAAGTGATCCCCCTGCCTTGGCCACCTAGAGTGCTAAGATTACAGTCAAGAGCCACTGCACCCAGCCCCTATTTTTAATTAAATAATGTTCATACTATTGATAAAACTGATGCCAGTATGTTTCTTCCATCAAGCATTTTAAATAACCACACAGCTATTTATTTTAACCATTAATCAATTTAATATGCCCTTACGTACATACACAGGTCTAATCAATAGTGTTTTTCAATAAAGCTAGGATTTTTTTTATCAAAATGCATTTTTAGAGACAAACTTTTTATCCATCATTGTTGGTACTTATAAGCTCTTCTGTGCTTTCTACATTCATCTGGAGAATACTTTGGATAGAAATATTTTTTAAGTAGCAATTCAAAAGATAGCAGCGCATAAATAACAATTTTAAAACCATCAGAGGACTATAAACAAATCTTAGATAGTTAAGGCATTTTAATGGGTATTGCACTGATAAGACAGCACTACATGGATTTACGTGTATTAACTTTCCAAATTCTTCCATACCTGTCTTCCCACCCACACAGACACCTCTCACACTTCCCCCCAGTCCCAAGGTGTCCTGCTCTGGTGTCTCTATTACAATAGGAATCTGCTAATGAGAAGCATGGACACAGTTCACAGTGACCCAAGGTGAGGCTGTGAGGCCCGGCCTCCTCACCTGGGGAGAGGGCGTGCTGGACTTACACGTTGCTAGGGAGCTTCCCAGGGCTGACCAACCTATGGGTTAGACCGGTAAGTTCCTGAATGCATACGAGAAAGGGCTGCATACCTCACTGCTGAATACCAACTGAGGTCATGTTCAATGTGCCCCCTGTGACCATCTGTGACCACAGTAACATTCAGCATTGAGGCATGGAGCACTTTTGCTATATTGAGTTTATGAACTTAATTGTCAGATCCTGTATAATTATGACTAAACTTTCTGTTTATTCATTAAAATGGCTAATCCAAAATTCTTAAATGTGTATTTTGGGTTTCTAGACGAACTGGGGCACAATTTCTCATCACCAACAAAAAACTGAACGTTTTCTATATAGCAAATATTTTGTATGATCATATTTCCCTAAGAACCTTCACATGTCCCCACAGAAAAACACTTATGACTTAAAATACAGTGAAATTAAACTTGGTATTTTTTTTTTTCTGGCCAGGTCCAGGTTTGAACCCATCACCTCCAGCATATGGGGCCGGCGCCGTGCTCATTGACCCACAGGCACCACCCATAAACTTGGTATTTTACAAAGTTTAAAACATCTACTTTTCCCAGGGTTCCTGACCTTCCGTGGTAACACACTAGTTCAATCACGGAACTACAACAGTTGCCTCTTTCTTTTCGATCCTGAAGCCTTCACCAAAATGCCATACACACACACCCCATTCTTGAAACCTTCCCACCAATCTGCTCAAGAGGACAAACTGTCCTTTCCTACCACTTTCTAACACTGACAACTACCTTTCCTAGTTCCTGACCCTCCTACCACTCAGGCCCCCGAAAAAGTCAAACTTTAATGGCAGCAGAAGCAAAAGTAACAAAAGCAGATACATCACAATGAGAACCTTCTTAGGTTGCCTAAGGCAAGGCTGACAAGCTCCCCAGCAGGATAAGTGGCAAAGGCTCCTTGGTCAGTGCAAGGAAGGGAGCAGGGACAGCAAGCTACAGCTGGAGAGCCAGAGCTGTCCGTTCCCACAGCCAGCACAGATTAACCACCTGCCTACCCACCCAACACAAGAACCCATTTCTCTCCCTCTCTCTGTGTGAAACTCCACTACCAGGCTCTTGTTAGCTGATTCACTTAAGCCAACTGTCTCTGGCTCCTATTTGTTTTATTTTTTAAACAAATCTACCCATGAGACACAAGTCAGAAAATATGAGGGCAGATTAGGCATAATAACTTCTGCAGATTCCAAGAGTCTGGCCTGACTAGCCCAAAGCAGGAGACCCTGGACGTACTGACAGTCTCCATGTGCTACCGTGGTCTTCTCAGAGCACAAGACAAGGATAACTCCAGTCACACCGTGGTGACAGGTTCTCTATGCTGGGCTGTCTTATTTCACCTGGTAGCTGGCACTCTCTGCCCGGCATTTATATGTTCAAAGAAGCTTTGTCCATCATCAGCCTGCATGTTATGAATTCACTGCCACACTCTAAAGTGGGACTTTAAAGAAGAAAACAGGCACACGGTGGCCCATTCACACAGCCAGGAACTAATAAGCTCTCTCAGACAGAACATGACCCGCCTCTCCTGGCTTAGCTGACACGTACACCACTAAGCTATCATCTGCTACTCTTAACCCCTGAAGACTGGAAGACTCAAAGATTTCATCTTTTCCAGATTACATCAAAGAGTAGCAGGCATTGGAATCATGGCTTTATTATTTTTTCAGTGTCCTTGAACATCTACCATCAAATGTAAAACAGATGTGTTTAGAATCTTTTATATCCTAACTAATCTAATATAAGTTGTGCTCTATGATATCATGAGTATAAATAAGCTGTTCAACCTCAATTAGAGATTTTATTGACTTTGTGATATGACGATTAGTTTTCCAGAAAATCTCATGTAGCTCAGGAAAAACAACCACAATGAAGACACTGCATGTAGCACAATTTAGAGCTAAGAGGTGGTTGGGATCATCTATTTCAACTAAAGACGTGGAAACTTTCAGTCCAAAAAATTAAGCAACCGATTTAAGGAACAGAACTCAAATTCATTTCCCCTCATTCCTAATTTGTGTTTTTTCCACCAAAGCAGAGTGCCTCAGTGAAAAGGTTCAAGAGCAACTGTGAACATACCTCTTGCTTGGTTTTTGTGGTATAACCTTGGACAGATTCTCTTGCCACCAAGCTTTCCAATGCGTCCTGGACTGTACGTATCTTGTCAGACTGGATATCCAGCTGCAACGTGAAAAATGGTTGCAAAGTGGCAGATTCTTTTGAACTCTGCTGGTAAACCACAGACCTAAGAAATGAAAACAAAAACAAAGAATTTAAGAGAAGATTCCTTGCCATTTTCTCTCAGATTAACTAGAAGAGGAATAAATACTGAAAATAATATTCAACATTATTTTCAAAACACCACAGAGAAAAGCCAAAACATAATGAATTTTAAAATAATTCTGCTGAATACCATCTCCTTCATATCACTAGCAACTAAATTTACAGTTAATAAATTTTCCCAGCTTCGCTCTTTCCCCTCCACTCCACATTATGATCTACTGTGTGAGTGAATAAATACAACTTATGTGGACTCAAAATGCTGACACTTTTCATTTTCTCGGAGTATTGTAGCCTGTTCTAATAAAATGGAGGCAATCCCAAGGTAAACAAAGTATTTATAATGGCATTTTCCCCTATAAAAATGACTTACAAAAAGGAGACTTGGGTATGAATTAACAAGTTAATATTCCAGGAAAAAAGGCTACCTACCACCCTTTCAAGAAGGGTGCCAATTCAACCTTATTTTCTTAGCTGGTTTTTTATTTCAATTTTTTTCCTAAGTTTTCTGAGTAAAAATTGTATGTTTCTCCCATTTCTCATTTAGCATTAGCAAGGAAACATTCCAGAAGTTTAGTAAGTGATTCTATCTCTGAAGTCTGAGTAACCTAGTTACAAACGGAATAAAATAGGTGTGCACAGGTATTCAGGCTTCTAGAACAGGTGCTGTCTAAGAATAGCTAAAAGCTTTTCTGTCCAGACATTCACCAAACACCTCTATGCTCCTCTGGAATGACGTCAGTGACAGCAGTTCCTATGGTTCTAAAAAGGAATGCAGTGGTGGGAAAACCAGCAAGGAAAGTTGATGCAGAAATCAAGAGGGGCCTCTTAACTCAGTGGTCCTGCATTTTACAGCATCACAGGGAGAGAAAGGTGAAGAATGATGCTGGTCTTCCTGGGCAAACTGAAAAACACCTGAAGAAGAATTTTAGAAGAAAATCTTTCAAATGGCTTGAATAAACATGTTAATGACAGCTGAAAAGGAGTTCCTAGACTGTAAGAATTCCTTATCTTTGCTTCATCATTTTTCAAAAGAAAACTTGAATCACCAATTTCAACACAAGCCCCCACAAAGGCTGAGGTTAGCAGCCATGACAGAGCCAGCAGTTTCTCCAAAGTGAACTCTGGGGCTTTCCACTGCTCATTCTTAGACAAAGTTGAGATCTCTGGGTATGCTGCCATCTGTGGTCTTGCAATTTGGATACTCTACTGCTGCACAAAAATGGTGCTCTTATTGCCTGGCATCTGAGTGGGTTTCCTTACCCTTCTCTCCCACCCCTAAAGGAGTGTTCTAACAATAGTACCAGCAGGCAGCTGGACCCTTGGAACTAAGGGCTTGGCCTCCCCTCACTGCTACTTGCCAACCCAGGTCTCTGCTTTCTCCTGCCAACATGACACATTCTGGCACAAGAAGTTACAGTGGCAGTGGTAAGGGGCTAGGCATTTCCCAGACAACACCTAACATGGAGAGACTCCAGAACAACAGACTAGAAAGGGCCTGTGGTGCTGAGCCTGCAGCACACAACACAGAAGTGACTGGTTCAAGGACTCATAGCTGCTCAAGTGGCTCCTGTGTCCAGTTCTACACAAGGTCAGAAACCAGCTTCTGAGGGAATCAGTATGGACTGTCAGAAGCTTTTATCATTAGCCTGTTGAAAAGTGCTCAATTTCAAGTGTTTTTAGCCACAGTGGGACCAAGTCAAGTGTTGATGCCTGGATGTTACTTCTTTTAGATATACAACATTTGGGACGATGAGACTGAGAACCTTGGAAGTTACACTGCATAGCCTTCAGAGAGGAAAGCATGGTACAACAAGGCCTGTAGGGTGCTTCTGATGAGTAAACCTCCCTGGAGATGGTACAAGTTTTACTGAGTTCCACATCACAGTGGTATTGAGAAGTTCTCATGTAAATAAATAAAAACGTTTTAGGACTTTGCAAATGAGCAAGAAGCTGGTTAAGGAAACTGGTACTGGCTCGGTGCCCATAGCACAGTGGTTATGGCGCCAGCAACATATACCAAGGGTTCAAAACTGGCCCAGGCCAGCTAACAACTGCAACAAAAAATAGCCGGGTGATGTGGCGGGCACCTGTAGTCCCAGCTACTTGGGAGGCTGAGGCAAGAGAATCGTGTAAGCCCAAGGGTTTTGAGGTTGCGTGAGCTGTGATGCCACAGCACTCTTCCCAGATCAACACAGTGAGACTCTGTCTAAAAAAAGAAAAGAAAGGAAACTAGCACTGGGCAAAGTACCCAGAGACGCTACGCCTGGTCCCCGGTCCTCCTCCCTCAACAATGTCTAGCTCACTTGGCTCTGACATCGAAAATTCCTCCAATCAATTCCCAATAGCCAAGACATGGCAATGACCTAAGTGTCCATGGACGGACCAATTGATAAAGAAAACTTGAATATGCCAATATTGAGAAAACCGTGTTCACCCGGGTCCAGTGAAGAGTGGGGTGGCAGGTGGAAATGGGAGGTACAGGTCAAGGATACAGAGTGGCAGCCATGTAAAATGAACAAGTCTAGAGATCAAACACGCAGCACGAGGACTGCCGTGAATAACAGCGTACCACACTCACTCTTGCCACACACACAAAAAGGTAACTGAGACCATGGACATGTTAATTTGCTTCACTATAGCCACCACTTTACTGTCTGTAAACTTTAAGTACACACAACAGAATTTGTTAAAGTAAACAAAATTCTTCTGATTAGATTACAAGGTGTTTGTTCTCTGAACTTGATTCGGTTAGCTCGCTTTCCTCTTGCTGTCTAGCAGTCAGCAGCGGAACTTGACAGAGCAAAAGCAGTGGGGACTCACTGTGGAACACAGGCCCCAGGGATGGTGCCCTGGGGAAACGCTCCAGTGGGAGTAGGGTGGGAGTAGGCTACAGCGGGGCCACAGGGGAGCATCCGAGTGTGGAGAAGAGTGGGCCAGAGCATGGAGCTGAACTACTGGTTCTAAGATGTCCAGGACAAGTCTCACACCTTCCTCCTTCAGCAAAATGGCAAAACGCTTAAAAAAGGCAAATACTAAGTTATTCCAGAAAAGCATAAACCTGATGTGTCCACCAAAGATGCCGGTGATGGGAGTCTGAACGAAATCTGCCTGGCGGGTGACTGAAGTCTTGTTCCTGGGGCCCACTTGCTCCCATTCATCCTCGCTCCCTTCGCCTTGCTCCTCCTGCTCATATTCGTCAAGCGAGTGGCTCTTAGGCCCATTGGAAATCATAAGTTCTGAAGGAAGAACAGCAAAATATAAAAATAAACAAAGGTTCTACATGTGAACCATCCAAACAGATCTGTCAACTGTAGTTTTAAACATAAACTTGGAACGTGTCCTAGAGTAAGAGCCACAGTGACCGTTTGTGTCCCACTCCACGGATCCTTGTCTGCACACGTGCTGTGCACTCACAGGGCACCTGGAGGGAGTGCAGAGGTGCTGGGACACAGATGCTACTGTGTCGGTACACAGGTGTCCACAGGGAGACGAGGGACTGTGACGATGCAGGAGAGGACTGATCCTCAGGGGACGTGGGCGTTAGCACTTGGGGGAGACTAAACTCTCATCTGCACCTTAACTTTGACTCACTCAGGAGAAATGTGGACGCAGTATATACACAGACTGTGTATAGACAGAGATGGCATAAACATGATATGCTAACCACCGTGGACTCCAGCAATTATAAAGGTATCCAAACTATTCTTCTCTGTATGCTTGATCATTTTCCTAATTAAAAAGTGAAGAAAAACAACAGAGGTGCTAAACAATTCTATCTAAAATAATGTTCTCAATGATGTTACCCCAGTGCAGTGATTCTCAACCTTCCTAATGCCATGACCCTTTAATACAGTTCCACATGTTGTGGTGGAACCACAACCATAAAATTATTTTCGTTGCTACTTCGTAACTGTAATTTTGCTACTGTTATGAATCGCAATGTAAATATCTGATATGCAGGACACACAGGTTGAGAACTACTGTCCTAATGAATAAATAAATGATAGTTGAAAGGGTAAATGACTGTTGGGTGCAGAGAAGCAATTTTATACAAGCACGCAACATTTATTTAAAGCAATTCTTAGGAAAATATTCTCACAAATTTTTGCAGCAAATAAAAGACCATGACCTACTTTCGTTATTTGGTGAGAGAAGCCTTTTTAGGTTCAACATTTCCTCATGAAGTCCATTTAGAACGAAACCTAAATACTCCTCAGCATCTTCTTGGCGACCCTGAAAAGGTCAAATACAATCTCATTAATTGTAACTGATCACTGTCCACAGCTATAGGACATGGTACCTGCATATTCGATTTATGCTTCGTCTAAAATTTAAGAAGATTTAGTGTAAAGTATTTCCAAAAAATAACCTGAGTTTTTCTTTGGATAGCTAAGATCACAGGAGCAGGAGAGAAAGAGAGGGACAGATTAAACACATAACTCTATGTGGAGATTTTCATTTTATTATTTATACTTTTCTGTGCTTTTAAAATATCCTCTAATAAATGTATAATACACCTTTGTAACAAAAAAGCTATTTACGGGGCAGCATCTGTGGCTCAAAGGAGTAGGGCACCGGCCCCATATTCCAGAGGTGATGGGTTCAAACCCAGCCCCGGCCAAAATCCGAAAAAAAAAAAAAAGGCTATTTAAAAGTTCTTTTCTGTTAGCACCAGAACTGGATGTCTAGAGCCAACTCATTGCACAACCCCAAGGGTCACTGACTCTAGGAGCTATGAAATTAGAAGCCTGTGTGCCTCCTTCTACTGTTGAAGAAGGTCAACTATAGGGGAAAGAATTCAAATTATATGTAAACAACTCAACCAACTTAAAGATTCAGCTGCTTTATGCATACACACATATCAGCAAAACCACTCAGCTATGAGTCACACAATAGTCTTATAATCCCCACAGGTATTGTTTGGCTCTGTAATTTATCATGATCCGTTCATAGTTCATTCTTCAGTGTTAATGGCTTATTCCAAGGATCTCTAAATTCTTCTGCTTAAGAGGAACTTGGCACCCACAGTATGGCTGCCCTGGGAGAGGGCCTGAAGGTTTCCTCGAGACATTTTCCCTTCTCTGATTTTGCTTTGCACCCTTTTGTGGCAGTAACATATAACCATGAGTGTGCCAGCTTCTGAGTCCGCTGACTCTTCTGATAAATCACCAAATCTACATGGACCCTGATATATCGACATTAATATAACTTTGAAAAGCCGTTTGTTTACAGTATTAATCTGAGATGACCCTAGAGGGGTCTAGCCCCAGGAAGCCCCCCGAGCACCCACTTCACCTCTGCCTGGGCTGGGCAGCCCTCCTCCAGCTGCTAAAGGGTGAGGCATTATCTTTGTATTTCTCTTGGTGTCTGTTCACCCAGATTATATGTTTCATTCCCTCACTGAGCAATGGACTCTTTGAGGGCAGAAGGCACATTTTATTCCATTTCCACATCACATCTCTAGCACTCTGTACATTTCCCACTATTTGGAAAAAATAAACTCTAAGCAAATACCAAAAGCTGCATTATTAGCACTTTAAAAAGCTTAAAACTCTATGCTGCCCCTGTGGTATATACCATACCACCTTTTTTTTTTTTTGGTAGAGACAGAGTCTCACTTACTTTATCGCCCTCAGTAGAGTGCCCTGGCACCACACAGCTCACAGCAAACTCCAACTCCTGACCTTAGGCGATTCTCTTGCCTCAGCCTCTCAAGTAGCTGGGACTACAGGCACCCACCACAACGCCCGGCTGTTTTTCTGTTTTTGTAGTTCGGCCGAGGCCAGGTTTGAACCCGCCACCTTCAGTATATATGGGGCCGGTGCCCTACTGGATGAACCACAGGCGCTGCCCACCACACCACCTTTGACAATCACCCTTCTTCATAGCAATGGAGCTTTACTTCATTTTAATGGCTTTTTTTTTTTTTGGAGACAGAGTCTCACTATGTCACCCTTGTAAGAATGCTATGGCGTCACAGCTCACAGCAACCTCAAACTCTTGGGCTTAAGTGATTCTCTAGCCTCAGCCTCCCAGTAGCTGGGACTACAGGCGCCCAGCACGATGCCTGGCTACTTTTTTGTTGCAGTTGTTACTATTGTTTTGTAGGCCCAGATTGGGTTTGAACCGGCCTGCCTCAGTGTATGTGGCCGGTGCCCTAACTACTGAGCAATGAGCGCCAAGCCAAATGTCATTTTCTTAACTATTTTTCCCTCTGCGTAAGTTTCCCTAAGTGTCATTTCAACTGTCATGCGATTCATCACAAACTAAGAGAAGAAATGCTGCAGTTAAATGTGCTAACAGAGCCCTGGATTCATCCTAATGCCCATCAGGGCCCTTCATAAAAGGCTTCCTTGGCCTTCGGCAGCAAGATGTATAATAAAAAAAATTCAGGGGCGGCACCTATGGCTCAGTGGGTAGGACACCAGCCCCGTATACTGAGGGTGTATGGTTCGAACCTGGCCCCAGCCAGCTAAAACAGCAATGAGAATTGCAACAAAAAATATCCGGGTGTTGTGTCAGGTGCCTGTATCCCAGCTACTTGGTAGGCTGAGGCAAGAGAATCGCTTAAGCCCAAGAGTTGGAGGTTGCTGTGAGCTGTGATGCCACAGCACTCTACCAAGGGTGACAAGATAAAACTCTATCTGAAAAAAAAAATTTTTTTCAGGTAAAGGAGGTCAAGGACACTGAATACTCCTGTGTGATGAAGTATGTTTAGCATTGAGGTACATATGAACTTGATCACTACTGCCATTGTTCTAGGCCCGATGCACTCCACTCCAAAGGCAAGACAGTGTATTGGTTAAGAGAGCTGCCCCCAAAGCCAGTCTCCATCATTTACTACCTATGTGGCCATAGACGATGATTTAGTTCTCCCAATTATAATAAGGAGACAGTAATCATACTTTACTCACAGGGTTAACCAAGTTATATCAGAACATTACTTGGTGAACAGTGAAACTTCTACGAGCTCAGTTTGGTGATGAGGGCTATCGCACGCTCTTTAAATTACTCAAGCACTGATTCCATTATAAACCTAGTCTACTACTGAACACCCGCCAGCCTCCAGCACTTCAGAGGGTGGGCGAACACTGGGTAAGCCACAGTCACCAGACAAACCAGAGCAAAGGCAACAGCGGCTACACGAGAACAGGCTCAGACCTTCTCAGACAGGCTCGACTTGTTCACGGTCAGGAGTCTATAGATATACGTAGGTTCAAAGGCAGCTCCAGGGCGGATATCTCTCACAATTTTATCCCCGAGAGCTGAAATGGAAACAGGAGACAGACTTTCCTAACTAAAATGAAGTCATAAATGGTGAAAAGTAAAATAATCAAACCTCCCCCTCTCCCCAGCCCACTGAATGCTGAGAATGGCACTGGGGTAGCAATCTGTATTTAGACATTTTCCTTCAACAAGACAGAACTTAAAAAATCCAATCATCTGACTCTGTAACTCCTTACAGAGGAGGTGGTAATGGCCTTTTTTTTACTTATTGGAAGACTTCATTTTACTCACCTTGCCGGGGTTTTGGAGGTACTGGCATATTAGTAAACTCATTCATTAGCCGAACACTAAACATGGGGGAAAAAGTTAAAGAGTGCATTTTTTTAGAAAGACATACTTTTACGAAAGAGATCTGATGAGTAAGTAAAATATTAATTAGTATGACTAGAGCAGGTTTTAGGTAAGCAATGCTACAATAGTGACTTCAAATCTTTTCTGTATACGTTTCTGGTATCTCTTATGTGACAAACTGGTAAACACAAAATGTTTTCTACTGAATCTAAAGTATGCAGATAAACAATGCTTCAATGTCACTTCTGGTTAACTTCCATATAAAATCATGAACAGTTCATTTTTATAAAGTAACAGAATTATGGGACTCATTTGCAAGAAATCAAGATTTCTGATAAATCATTTAAATTCTAATTATCATAGGGAACAAACCCCACCCCCGTAACATATTTTTCGGTACCTTACTTACAAGCTATCTATCATGGGTGTTGATGTACAAGGCCTTTGCACTTTCGAATAGAGAGGAATAAACTTCATCAGGTGGTACATCGGAGGGCATGCAACCAATGCCTGCAGTGTCTACATGGTGGTGGTAAGGAGGTGTGAAGGAAACGGAACAGACACACATTTCCTAAGGCACATTACACAAACAAGAGCATACAAAAACTAAATAAGCCAAGGACACTGAACTACTTAGATATATAAAAAAACCAAATAATCACGAGGATGACTGCCCTGTAATATCCACATAAGGATCTGCTATGCAGCCAGTAGTTTATATTTAAGAACTTAATTCACCCGAGATACTCAAACCAGTTACAGCAAAATTTTAAGTGGTTACATCG